>JAHHUM010002196.1:0-119226 GCA_036173005.1 Crenichthys baileyi
ATAAGACAACTATGAATGAGGACCCCATCTGCCCTCCCTTAGGGAGTGATAACCATAATTCTTCAGCAAATGGCTAGAGAGGCCATCTACTCTAAATACCAGAACACTAATAAAAACACTGAGGTCAGAGAAGAGAGGTTAATGAATGTTCACTGCACTTTTGAATACTTTGTAGCACTAAATAGAAGAATTTCCATAACAAGTTCCTTTAAGTACCAGGTGTTTAGAGACATGGTCATAGTAAGAAAGGCTGAAACCTCACCACCTCTGAACAAGACACAGAAGGTGAAACGTCAAGACTGGACCAAGAAATATCTGAAGACCGTTTTTCCAAATGTTTTTTGGACTGATAAGATGAGAGACTCTTGATGGAGCAGATGGACAAGTCTGTGGTTGGATCAGTAACGACACAGAGCTCCATTTTGACTCAGATATCAAGAAGATTAAGGTGGGGTACTGGTATTGACTTAAAATCAGCTCCCAAATCTACCGCCAGTTTTTAGAAGACACTTTCTTCGAGCAGTGCTGCAGAAAAACATCTGCTTTTTTCAAGACCATGATTTTTTTGAAGAGCAAAGCTCCATCCCATGCATTGCATGCTCCACTTCATGGCTTGCCAGGGAAAGTGTTAAATATGAGAGTAATGGAATCAGAATCATCTTTATTGCCAAGTTTGTACTTACAAACAAGGAATTTGACTCCGGTACACTTGCTCTTTGGTTTTGTTTTTGCATTACAGAATATACATATTTACAATGTACAATATACACATATATAAATAAAAGGTGTATTTGTAACATCTGTCTGCTGTTGTTTTGTACTCTATTGAATGTTCAACAGAGAAACAGCCTGGGGGAAGAAACTGTCTCTGTGGCGGCTGGTTTTAGTGAACAGCGCTCTGTAGCGTCGGCCTGAAGGCAGAACTCTAAACAGTTTATGTGCAGGGTGTGTGGGGTCTGCAGAGATTTTAGCAGCTCTTTTCCTGACCCTAGACCCGTATAAGTCCTGGATGGAGGGAAGGTCAGCCCTGATGATTCTCTCTGCAGTCCTGATTATTCGTTGCAGTCTGGACCTGTACTGTTTGGTGGATGAGCCAAACCACACGGAGATGGATGAAGACAGGACAGACTGAATGATGGCAGTGTAGAAGATGACCTGCAGCTCCTGTGGAAGGTTGCACTTCTTGAGTTGCCTCAGGAAGTACAGTCTCTGCTGGGCCTTCTTTCGAACAGTGTCTATGTGTGAAGACCATCTCAGGTCCTCAGAGATGGTGGTTCCTAGGAACCTGAGTGGTCCACAGCTGACACGGTGTTGTTGAGGATGGTGAGGGGGGTGTATGGGGGTGGTGTTCTCCGAAAGTCCACCACCATTTCCACAGTCTTGAGTGGGTTGAGTTCAAGGTAGTTCTGAACGCACCAGTGGACCAGCCGATCCATCTGCTGTCTGTATGCAGACTCATCACCGTCCTGGATCAGTCCAATGACAGTGGTGTCATCTGCAAACTTCAGGAGTTTCACGGACGAGTCCGCTGAGGTGCAGTCATTTGTGTAGAGGGAGAAGAAGAGTGGGGATAGAACACACCCCTGGGGGGCACCAGTACTTATTGATCTGGTTCGGGAGAAGATGCTCCCCAGTCTCACCTGCTGCTGTCGGCCCGTCAGGAAGCTGTTGATCCACTGACAGGTGGAGGCTGGGACGTTGAGCTGGGTGAGCTAATGGTGGAGGATGTCTGGTATGATGGTGTTGAAGGCCGAGCTGAAGTCTACAAACAGGATCCTGTCGTACGTCCCTGGACGGTCGAGGTGTTGCAGGATGAAGTGCAGGCCCAAGTTAACAGCATCATCAGCCGACCTGTTTGCTCGGTAAGCAAACTGCAGGGGTTCCAGCAGGGGCCTGTGATGTCTTTCAGGTGCTTCAACACCAGTCGTTCAAAGGATTTCATGACCACAGACGTCAGGGCTACAGGCCTGTAGTCATTTAATCCTAGGATGGTGGGTTTCTTGGCCCCCTTCCTCACCAGACCTACAGTCAGCAGATCAAGAAACTGATGGACTGCATGAAAGAAAGGCTTGTGACTGTTCTTGAAAAGAAGGGTGGCTATCTATGGATCACTGATTTTTCTTTTTAAATTTAATTTATGTTCATTTGTACATTTTGAGTTTGTTTATTCACACTTTAACATATAAAGATAAACAAATGAAATGGGGAAATGTTCCTTTTTCATTTAGATCATTAATAAAATAAATCCACAAAAATACAAGTTGCCTAATAATTTTGTACAAAGTGTGCAGAGTATGATGTAAATTGAATGTCTTGTTGTAAATCTCTATTTTACTTAATACCCTTTTGTGCTTGAATCATCACTTTATGCCAGGTTAATCACATATGCAGTGTTTATTATGTGTTTATTCACATTTTAAGTCTTTAAATCCTTTTACTTTATTCAGTACATATTTGTCTCTACACAGGAGGTCCATGACCTTGACTTATGAAAATATGAATATAATTTCTGCCCCTTTAAGAGGTGCTGAAAAGCTGAGAGAACATCAGTTTCTGTTGACCTGACAGAATGTAAGGGGAATCTTCATAAACAACTCTCCTCATGTGTTTGCTGTGGGACAAATCCTCAGGATCAGCAGCACGTTTTGCTCTCCCCTCCCCTCACAAACAACTGTGCTGTGAAGTGTGCCATTTTCTTTGTAATTAAGATGACAGACTGAGCCGCTGTAAATCTGTGCATGTAACACACCACTCATTAACACCCAGCAGAGCTATCTGTGGACCTGTCTGCATATTTATGCTCTAAGTGCTTTTCCAGTTCTTTCGAAAAGGATGTCAAGTGTGTTTGCTCACTGAGAGCGTTTGACATGCAGCTCAGCCTTCCTGGATGGAGCTGTGCATCAGGTTCTTATCCCTCCTCAAACAAATGTGTTTGCGGAGGGAGGTAAACATAGTTTAGTGGGGATCTGATTCCAGTACAAGATGACACAGCAAGATACAGTAGAAGAGACAGTTCTTAGCAAAATTACTCCTACTCCTCAAAATTTTGACCTTACAACCAAAACCTTTTGTGCATTTTACTGACATTTTATAAGATTACCCCACACAATAGAGTCCATTGCTGTAGAGTTGAAGGAAATTGATACATGGTTTTCAAATTTCAGAGTGTGGTCTGTGTCATGAATTGGTGAAGTGGAAGAGCTGAATGCAGAAAGGAGGCAGGCAGGTGAAAATAGTTTTACTTATAAAACGAGAAAAATAAAAAATTTACAAAAAAAACAGAGACAATATGATTTTTATGCTGGTGACTGAAGGAAGGTAAGTGAAGATGAACTAAGGAAATGGAAGAAAAATGGCCCAAACCAACTGCAACTCTAAGGAAAAAGTAAAAACATATAAAAACCCAAGTACAGAACGAAAGCAAGAGGAATCTTAAAATTTAGGAGTGAATTGAATGTGGAAAGCAAAGAGTGACAAATCCCAAAATAAATCAAAATACACAACAAAAAGTGCATTTTTATTCAGCACATTATACTCTGATTCACCTAAATTAATTCCAGTGCAATCAATTTCTTTTAGAAGATCCTTAACCTCCTCAGTGTGAGGCCCATTTGTTCCACCCTCCTGTCCCAAATGATTCCCAAAACCCCTCCTCCATCTGTTCTCAGAACCCATCCAATCTGCCTAAACCTGTGCTGCTGTGATAAGAGAAATGTGCAACAGAATTCAGACTCTAGATGTGCAAAGCTGGAACAGATCTAGAGTAAAAGACTTAACTGTAATTATAGTAAAAGGTGGTTCTGCAGTATTAACTTCGGTGGCAGAATTCCCAGCTTCATGTATCACGTTAAGGTTTGTGGCTGTAATGTAACAAAAGGTAAGAAAGTTTAGGGTTTGAATATTTTTGCAAAGCACTATATTATCCAGTCACAGTGTTTGATCTCTGCCTTGCTCTGATCCTGCATATAATCGAGGTTTTTTTTTTACCTGAAAATACTATGTATGAAGTTTTGCCTGAAGAGGACCTTGTCATCTAGAGCTTGTTCTTTTCACCTCTTGCCTTGGAGCATGTATCTAGAGTGCCTAACGAGGCAAGGCTTATAGGGGCTAAACACACATAAAAACATTTTATTACTTCAGTGGCTTAAACAAATACTCAACGCAGTTTCAACTCTGTTAAAGTATGTTGCTGTCAGGATATGGATGCTGGACCAAAATGCAGACAACGGCGAGGGAGCCACAAGTGAGTAATGTAGTCTTTAATAATAATAACAAAAGGACTTACAAATTGATACAGGACAGGATCATGGCGATAACAGGCATGGAGCAGGCAGCAAACAGGGTAGTTAACAGGAGGAACCAGCAGAGAGTAATGACAACTGGAGAGCATAAATTCTGAGGAAGAGTGAAGAATGAACCAATGAACCAAGGGAGCTAATCAGAAGGGAATGAGAAGCAGCTGGAGGAAGAGAGCCTGCAGGGAACTGAGGGAGAGTGACTAATTAATGCCGATGAGCAGGGAGTGCAGGGAGGTAACAGAAAACATCTAAATGACCTGAAATAAGTAAATAATGAGACTACCAAAAGAACATAAACAGGGAGGAACCAGATCTATAAGTAAATGAAAACTAGAACATCTAACATGGGAATCCAGGGAAGTAACAAAACCCTAAACACCAGAATGAATCTAAGCCTAAATGAACTGAAGTAAAGCAACTGAAGAACCTGTCAGAGCAGAGAAAGTAAACAAAACACAAACTCAAAACCCCAAACATAGGCAGATTATGACGGTTACATCATAATGTGCCATTTGAATACAAGAATTTTATTGCAGAAAATCGATAAGTTTTAAACCAGTTCATTTAAAGAACTGTGTTCAATAAATAAACTCTATTAAGTATAGTGTGGTGTTAATGTTATGCATGGTTAAAACCTCAAATGGCCACCTGTGATGACATCATAAAGAAGTGTTAGGCTCCGGAGGTAGGTGACGCTGATTGTATGATGAAGCCCATGCTGGAAGATTGGAGATCCTGAATAAACCAATATCGATGATACTGTTTGACTCAGCGCACTCTTTCTAAAAATACGACATGGTGTCAGAAGTGCTGTAAGTCATCGTGAGGCTGCACCTTTATTCGGCTACCGGAGGCATGGCTGATGATGAAGTACAGAGAGTTGCTTCTGCTGGTCCATGTGCAACGTTCAGCATCCAGCCGCCAGAGTCTTTCGACTTCACAAAGCCACAGGAGTGGGCCAAGTGGATACGACGATTCGAACGGTTTCGTCTGGCAAGTAACTTGAACTGTAGTTCTGAGGAGAATCAAGTTAACATGCTCATTTATTGCATGGGAGATGAGGCGGATGATGTTCTGCGGGGACTAGCGTTACCAGATGAGCAAAGAAATACATATTAAGGAGTTCGTGATGGGTTTCAAGCTTTGTTCGTTGTCAAGAAAAATGTAATTTATGAGCGAGCCAGGTTCAACATGCGCAAACAAGGAGCATGAAACCATAGATGCCTTTGTTACTTCACTGCATGCGCTAACAGAACATTGCAGTTATGGAGCGCTACATGATGAACTGATTCGTGACAGGCTGGTGGTGGGACTGCAGGATAAAAGATTATCTGAACGTATGCAGCTCGACCCAGATTTGACACTGGAAAAGGCCATTAATTCGGCAAGACAAAGCAAAGAGGTGAAACGGCAACAATCCTGTCTGCATAATGATACCAGATCAGAGACTGAAAATGGAAAATCGGTCGACAGGGTGAACAAAAGTAGTGTTAAGCAGGCCAAGTTTAAATACCAACCCAAGTTGCACACTACTACATATAACAAAAGGGAGATTTCTCAGTGTTATAAGTGTGGCAGCTTCCCATCCCAAACATGACTGTCCAGCCAATGGGGAAAAATGTAATTTATGTGGGAAAAAGGGACACTATAAGAGGGGGGGTAGAACGCTCAGGAGTGTACATGCTGTTGAAAAAGATGATTCTTTGTTTTTAGACAGCATTACAAAAGGAAATGAACCCTGGAGGGTGGATGTTGAAATAAATAATAGAAACATCTCATTCAAGATTTCCACCGGTGCTGATGTTACGGTTCTGCCATACGCTATGTATAAAGACATCTACAGAGATGAGAGCCCCCTCCCTCTGGGAAGAGCCACCAGGCAGCTGCTGGGACCAGGAGGAAATTAACTGGATATTGTGGGTGTTGCTGAGATGTTAATGAAAAAAGGAGAAAAGTATCACGACCAGAGACAGAGAACCCAAAATCAGCCAAACACAAAGTGATAAGTAAAAAGGTTTATTCAGAAACTCAGGATCAGAGAGCAGAAGAACAGCAGTCAGCTTCCAGGAACCACTGAGAACAGAGAGACTAGTTAGTGACTGAATAAAACTCAGGATCTGCAAGGAGTTAGATAAAGCCACTAACCTTCTCAGTCTGGGATGAGGCACAGAATCCAGAGGAGGAAGAGATCCAGACAGTTAATGAGGAAGCGTCCGACAGACTGAAGTCGGATTGCCGACTGATCCAAATCCTCCGGGGAACGAGCTGAAGCTGTGACAGGAACACAGAGAGCTGTGATTGTCCTCTTGACAATAAGTCCAGGCAGACTAGAGAGCCAGGCGGACTCAGGCTGAATAAACAAGTGGCTAGGCTGAGACGTAAATCCAGGGACAGAAACAGGGTCGAATTCCAGGGCTAGAGGCGTCAGACAAGGGGCAGGCCGAGACATAAACCAGAGGCAGAAAACAGAGTCGAAATCCAAAATCCAATCCGTCAGACAAGGAGCAAGCAAGAGGGAATAATCCGTAATGCAAGGCAAGGTCATGGAACGAGATCAGTCAGGAAGGTACGCTGGATAACTACTCACAAATGTTTTCGAAAATCTGGCACCGTCTGCTGGTCAGAGGGCTGTATATAACTGCAGCTCCACAGGTGTGTGGCATGACGGTGATTGCGCAGCAGCGCAGCAGCAGACAGGTGAAGCAGATGAGTTAATTGCATGAGTGAGAGCAGAGCAGGCAGACGGGCCAGAATCATAACAAAAAGGAGATACAGGAAAGTGTGTACATTATGAGACACCTGCAAACTGCACTTTTGGGTAGGCCAGCCATCCAGAAGCTGGAGCTACTAGATAGATTAAATGAGATAACAGTTGAAACATTAAAAAATAGCTATCCAAAGCTATCCAGAGGTCTGGGAGAGGTGAGACAGCCTTATGCCATTAAACTGAAACCAGGAGCTCAACCATTTTCATTAAAGACACCCAGAAGGATTCCACTTCCTTTGATGGACAAAGTCAAGCAAGAACTATCCTGTATAGAAAGTTTGGGTGTGATCAGCAGAATTGAGGAGCCAACTGAGCGGTCTTCAGGAATGGTGGTTGTTCCCAAAAAGACAGGTGCTGTATGCATATGTGCTGACCTCACAAAACTGAACGAGTCTGTTTGCAGAGAGAAGTATATTCTTCCTTCTGTAGATGAAACACTCGGTAAGCTAGCAGGAGCTAAAATTTTCAGCAAAATATACAACTTTCATTACACCTTTTGGTCGTTATTATTTTAAACGGCTACCCTTCGGTATAGCTTCTGCCCCTGAGCATTTCCAGAACAGAATGGGTACAGAGGTTACAGAGGGACTAGATGGTGTAGTTTGCCACATGGATGATGTGTTAGTGTGGGGGAAAACACAGGAGGAGCATGATGCTCATCTGCATACCGTTCTTGGAAAGATTCAAGAAGCCGGTATTACACTGAACATTGATAAATGTGATCTTTCAATGCAGAGTGTAACATTTTTGGGCCACATTATCTCCGTAAATTGAGTTAGTCCTGATCCAAATAAAACAGAAGCTGGAAGACAGATGAAGGAACCAAGAAATGTGAGTGAACTAAGAAGCTTCCTTGGAATGGTTAACCAACTGGGGAAGTTTATTCCACAGTTAGCAGAGCGAGACAAGCCTTTGAGGGATCTTTTGTCAAAGAAAAACTGTTGGATATGGGGAGTTAATCAGGCTAGAGCATTTAATGAACTGAAACATATGCTTTCATCCCCGCCAGTGTTATGTATGTATGATGCTAACCGGGAATGTAAAGCTTCAGCAGATGCGTCAGCTTATGGTCTGGGGAGTGTGCTGCTTCAAAAATGGGGTCAGGAATGGAGACCTGTTGCATATGTGTCACGATCTCTAACACAGACTGAGCAGAGATACACACAAGTGGAAAAAGAAGCTTTGAGTCTTACCTGGGCTTGTGAAAGGTTCAGTAATTATCTCATTGGGAAACATTTCCAAATGGAGACTGATCATAAACCACTTCTAAGTCTGTTGAGTAGTCAGATGTTAGATGCCCTGCCACCACGTATTCAGCGCTTTAAAATGCGTCTTATGAGATATTCCTATTCCATCTCATATGTGCCAGGGAAACATCTGTGGACAGCTGACACACTGTCACGTACCCCCATGACAGAAAACTTAACAGAAACTGAAGCAAGGTTGGTTGAAGACTCAAATATTTATGTGGATAGTGTGATACAAAACTTGCCTGCAAGCACTGGCTACCTTGACGAGCTGAGAGAGGAGCTGAAAAGGGACAGCATATGTGCACGTGTGATGCAGCTGTGTGAGGAAGGATGGCCTACACACTTTAACAGTGAACCAGCACTTAGACTGTATTGGGCTGAAAAAGCATTTCTTACAGTGAATGATGGTCTTTTGTTAAAAGGAGAAAGACTTGTTATTCCTTCAACTACGCGAAATGATGTGCTTATGAGATTACATGAAGGACATCAGGGTGTGGTGAAATATCGAGAACGAGCGCAGTAGTCAGTGTGGTGGGCTGGACTGAGCCAGTAGCTAAAAGAACTGGTTCTAAAATGCCACACCTGCAACAGGGAGAAAGAAAATCATACTGAGCCACTGATGTCATCACAGTATCCAGACAGACCATGGCAAAAACTTGGGGCTGATTTCTTTACTTTACAAGGGAAAAATTATATTCTGGTTGTGGATTATGATTCAAGATTTGTGGAAACTGCTCAACCAAGTCCCACAAGATCAGCAGATGTGATTCCTCACCTGAAATCTGTGTTTGCACGTCACGGCATTCCAGAAGTAATGATCACAGATAATGGTCCTCAGTTTTCCTGTGCTGCTTTTGCTAAATTTGCTAAGTTATATGGATTTCGCCGTATTACAAGTGGCCCGAGATATCCACAAAGTAACGGGGAAGCTGAACGTGCTGTTAAAACAATAAAGAACTTGTTGAAGAAAGCAGCTGGTCCATATCACGTCTTACTCGCCTACAGAGCAACACCACTTTGGAATGGGTATAGTCCAGCAGAGCTTCTTATGGGAAGAAGACTTCGCACAACGGTGCCAATATTTCCATCTTTGTTGAGGCCAGTTCTTCCAAATAGTAAGATCGTTGCTCCAAAAAAGAAAGGCGAGAAGGATAAAAGATGCAGAGAGATATGATTCCCGCCATAGAGCAAGACTTCTTAGCAAACTTACTCCAGGACAAGGCGTGTGGATTAAAGACCAAGGCACAAGTGGAGCAGTGATTGCCAGCCATTCTACTCCGCGCTCATACATTGTGGAAGGACCTCATGGATCGATTAGGCGAAATCGTCGTCATTTGGTTGCCATGGAGCCTCCGACAAAGCCAGAAGTATCGGAAGGTGATGGTGCTGCAGAACAAGTTCAACTGAGTTCTGAAGAATCTTTACAGCAGAGCCTTCCTGGACTTTCAACTACTCCTAGAACCAGGTTTGGGAGACGGGTTGTGAAACCAGATAGGCTGAATTTGTAGTTAAAGGAAATAAAATAGTGGGTGTAAATAGTATGCTAAAAGGTTAAGAATGAGTAAATATGGATTTCTATTTATATGTTTTTTCTAGCTCTAGGTAGAAAAAGACCTTCTGGCTATAGAGGCAGAATACTCCCCTAAGGTCTGTCAATGGTAGTCCACCCATTGATTCTAGAGAGGGGAGGTGTGGTGTTAATTTTACTCATGGTTAAAATCTCAAATGGCCACCTGTGATGACATCATAAAGAAGTGTTAGGCTCCGGAGGCAGGTGACGCTGATTGTATGATGAAGCCTATGCTGGAAGTTTGGAGATCCTGAATAAACCAATATCGATGATACAGTTTGACTCAGCGCACTCTTTCTAAAAATACGACATATGGTTCTTTTGCATCAAACCCAGGCAGCGAGAGGAGCTCTTACAAGCTATGTTTACTTGTGGAAAATGTTTGATCTGATTAAAATATGTTCGGATTGAACAAAAAAATGTATTTCAATACACCGTTTATATGGGCGGAAAATCAAATAATCCAATCATGATGTGCGTTTACCTGCACCACGCTTATTTCAGTATAGAAGCACTTTGACATGCCCAGAGTAGTCACATTTCCCAAAAACAACCACAGAAGAAGAAGCTGTACAAATGCGGAAGGCTGTTGGTTCTGAGCGCCCAGAATGGACGTACACCAGGTTCTGAGAGAGGTCGGGGCGTTATTATTGCTTTCCATAATTAAGCTACAGGCTCAGCAATACATAGGATGAGAGAGCGGGAGGAAATTAACATCTTTCCAAGTTTTGTGCTGCCTTCAAGTATGGCGCTGCTGCCCCTTCCTCCACCAATGACCAGAAACCAGTGGATGAATGCATCACATTGATATGGGCACACATGGGCAGTCAGGTCAGTTTGCCCCAATCAGAATGACACGATCAGAACAAGTGCTCAGATGGACATGGTTCGGGTTGTGGATCGGCATAAACCACCCTTTTGTTTGGAATACAGTTTATTTCCGATTGAGTCAAATCAGAATTGGCATCGTTTACATGACACATTTTTTTTCCAACTGGCCCTTTGTTCTGAATACTTATGTCCATGTAAACATGCCTACAGACAGCTTTATGGGTTTTATTTTCTTCCAACAGAGATACATGTTGGCTGCATTTATCTATTTGTTGTACTTTCTACTGTAGAACCACATTGACTGACACAGCCTGGCAGCCAAACAGTACATAACATTGTAGCAGCATCAGTCCCACCATTCCCTCTCTAAAAAATACTAATCTGACAGCAAGAAAAACGAAAATAATTGCAAACTAATCTTACATAGAATCTTCAATAACAGCTCATTTGATGCAAATACCTCAAGATTTTTCTTCTTTCCACTACATTTTTGTGTTGTTCATATTTAAATGTGTTATGTTTATTTTATCTGTTATTAAATGCAATAAAATTTAACAAAAAAGTATATGTGTGCAATTAAAGTGGTATATTACCTCTGGCTTTTGTTCAAAGCTCCGCCCTGCAGTCTTTTAGGCAAAACTTATCTGCTTCAAATTTTTAATGAACAATAATACAGTAAAAAAAATCTGACTTTATTTGGTGCATGTTTGGATGCAGAAGGAACTTTGGGCAGCATAGTACAGCAACATTGTGACATCTAAGGATCTTAACAAATAATGACATATTCAAAAATAATTTCAACCATTTGACATGTGTCTGTCCCAGATGTTTTTAGATTTGGAGGAAATGAGAAGAGAAAGATAGAGCTAGATGATGAGAGAGTAATAACAGCTTTGGCTTTTATCCTGCCTACAAAATCCTACACGGCTGTACATTCCCATTAGTAAATTAGAGTTTAACCCCAGAGTTTTAGCTTTTAACCTTTGAGGATCTATTAACTTTTTCAACAAGCTCATGATAATATGATTACAGGTGAGGGAACTATTACTTTATAGAACCAAGATAGGCCCTTAATGACATGTTTATTTAATTCAACATGAATGTGCCTAATATGGAGTCTGTAAAAAAAACATTGAGGGAGAAAAATAAATAAAGATCTCTTTTGAACACAAGATAAGGGTGTACACTTTCAGGAGATCCCAGGACATTTTTTAGTCTTCCATTAGTGTCCCTTTCTCTGGTCTCTGGTGCCTATAGATGTTCAGTTATTATTATTATTATGTTTATTAACATGACACAATATTTAGGTTCAGTCATGGTGTTTTTGGTTTTGGTTTAATTGCATAGAGATTGTCTGCAGTCCTCCTGCATTTTGTTTGATTGTTGGCATGGCATTATTTTTCTGAAGTGCTTTCAAAAAAGTTCCACTTTCCTATGGGTGCAACTTTTGCCCAGTCTCTTGTATGAACACTGACCTTAACTGAGGGAAGTGAGGTTTGTGGTGCTTTAAATGTTGTACTGGGTTCTTTGTGACCTCCTGGATGAGTTGTCAATTCTCTCTTGAAGTTAATCTTGGTAGACCAGCAACTCCTGGAAATGTTCACCACTGCTTGATGTTTTCTCCATTTGTGGATAATTGCTCGCATTGTGATTCTTAAGACTTAGAGCTTTGTAACTCTTTCCAGACTGATGGATGCCAATAACTTTGTTTCTCATTTGTTCTTGAAATTGAAAGATTTGGTAATGATTTTTGGAGATCTTTTACCCTACTTTTTTTCTCTTTTTTAAGGTGATTTCTTAATTCGACAAGCGTTGCAAATGTGGCTAGTGTAATTGAGCTCAGCTTTACAGAAACATGTGGTGAATCACATTAATATGACCTGAAGCATTTAGGTGTGACAAAAAAGTACAAACAAGGTATCTATCTGTGTGGGGGTAAATACTTTTTCATGGCACTGTACTACTATTATTGCAAATAAGGCATCCCAGGCTAAAATGAGGAGTCAGAGTATCTTTCTTATGTGTATACTGACAATTAATATTCATGTCCTTTCGGTTTGTTTCCTTATAATCACCACTGTTAGTAGCTTCCAAAGAATATTCAAAACTTTGGCCTTGGAACCTGAAAAGGTGAAAGGAGTGAGGGAAAGTGATACAAGGACTTAGAAACCAGACTGGACTGAATATGCTGGCATTGATCCTGGGTCAGCTTTAGCATACGTAATTGCTTCATCATCGGCATTGAAACATCAGCCACGTTGTCATGTGAACGTTTACCTTGGTCTTCTTTTTAGCAGTTCTTGCAAGGGAATGCTGGTGTGAATGAGTCACATAGCTTCTGAAAGGCGGGCTGGGTTTATAAACCTTCACCAGCCTTCGACACAGAAGTTTGAAGGCCACTTTGCTCGGCGGTCTGTCACAGATGCACACGCAGTGAGGTCCGTTAGCTGCAACATCCTTCTATTTTTCTGGACCCCAGAGGGAACAGGAACACAGTCTACACTTCGTCATGAGGTCCTTCTTTCCTCTGCTCCTCACCTTGCTCTTGGTGTCCCATGGATTTTCAGCAGTTATCACAGGGGTAAGTAGAAGCAGATAGGTAGATGCCTCAGAGGACACTGGAAAGCTACGATGTGAAATGTCTGTTTTACTGGCAATAGTAGCCTTAAAATTAGAAGGAAATGTGTTTTATTTCATTGCTTGGATCTGCTCTAACAGATAACCCTTTAACCTCTCCAAGTAGAAAGGAAAGATACTATAATAAAATATTTAAGTAGCAAAACTCCACTGTATGCCTTAATCTGTTGATTGACTGTTTAAGATCTAGTAAAAGCAAACCTATGAAAATATCCTGTGCTGAAAATATATAAATAAAATATAAAACTGGGAATTTTTTACTTTAACATTCCCAAAATACTAATTTAAGATAAGTGAAACAACACAACACAAATGTGAAATAAAATGCAAATGCAGTTTATACCATGCATATTAAAATGCATCCATTTTTTTAGTTTTCTTTTTTTTTGTATGTCCAAGCTGTTGACAATGTAAAGGCCATTTCTGTGATCTGTGGTGACAGAACAGTCATATCTGTCACCAGAGGTCTCTGGCCCCGAGCTGATGAAGCCTCAACACATAGACCAGCGTCTGTCACCTAAAATCACTGCTGTCTTCCTCATCTTGTTCCCTTTATCTCATCAGAAGTGAAAGCTGTCTCACAGCTTGACATCCAAACACTCAAAAAATAAATGGACACCAATCCTGTTACATTCTGAAGCATTCCTTTTGGGTATATATATCACATTGCCTTTTCTTGTTAAAATACCTATTAAATCAGATATGTTTTTTTTTTGTGAGCCAGCTGATAAAATTGTCCTTCGATAAATTCCACTAAAGCTATATAAAGTCTGTGAAAATAACGATGGTAATAAAAACTGTTAACAGTACTTCTTTTGGAAACTGTAAATAAAATAATGGTCAGTTAATGCATTTCTGTGTGTAACTGGTCATGTACATGTGTGCAGGCCTGTGAGAGGGACTCTCAGTGTGGAGGAGGGATGTGCTGTGCAGTGAGTTTATGGATCCCCAGTCTGCGTATATGTATGCCCATGGGACTGGAAGGAGCCAACTGCCATCCTCTGAGCCATAAGGTGAGATGCTTCTGCAGCAGCCTGTGCTCTCTGCTCCATGCTGTCATCAGTAAGATGTCACATATCTGCAACAGTGTGGTGATCAGGATGCAAATGACCAGGTATCATTGTTTGGCTCTCATCTGTTGTTTTGTAGCCACTGCCAAAAATGGAAATTGTTTCGGCAGTCTTAGACCTTTATTTTGTATAATTTATAATAACTGGATGTAAATCAGTGACATTGCCAAAATTATGATTTCCTCTTTTATTTTATCAACATAAACTCTGTTCCTACACATTCTGGAAAACGATGGAAATAGATTCAAGTATGTCTCGAGAAGCATGGAAAAAGAAATGTGCGTGGGAAAATAGTTTTTTATGCTTTGTTTCCTGTCACATTGTCTAAACATTGTATCTATCCATCTATTCATCCATCCATCCATCCATAAGAACTGCAAATACCTTAGTATAAAAGAGTATGAAATTTTGACATAAATAATGTGAAGGAACCTTGTGAAGTGCTTCTTAATGTCCCATAAAGCAAGAGTCATTTCTCAAACTAGAGCTGCGTCTTTGTCTCCCCTCATAGGTTCCTTTCTTTGGGAAAAGACTCCACCACACCTGCCCCTGCCTGCCCAATCTGTCTTGTACTGTGGTTGGACAGGGAAAAGCCAAATGTCTCTCACCTTATGAGTATCCAGAGTATTTCCTCTGAGGATATAAGCGTCTGGTATTTGCTATACCTATACCATAATTACTTTGGATTCTTAATAAAACCTATTTTCACTGTTTTCTATTATATGAATAGAGATATATTTCTAAACTCACCATCACATTGATTCTGCTAAAATTAAAATGTTTAAGCAAGACATTGCTGGTCATGTTTCTCTTTTCTTCCATTACCATTTGGTTTTCATCTGTATTAGACATTTTCTTTGCCTGTTAGAGGGTTTAATGTGACAAAAAGAGGGAAGCTTCCAAGGCTGCTTGTACTTTTATAAAGTTCCATAAAAAGGGACATGGAAACAAGCCATCATCAGAAAACCGGGTTCTCTGAAGAACTCTCAGGTTTTGGCAAACTTCTCTGCTCCTTTTCATGAAAGCGTGAACAGAAAACTGTATTGTGCTGAAAATTAAATGACATGCTAAACTCTCTGACCATGCCGTATACAAAGAAAAACCTTGAGGGCATTTTAATTGATGTCTGTGAATGAATAATGATCTGGCCTTAAAAACAGATGGCCTCACACTAGAAATGGTCATATTAAGGTTATTCATGAATGCGTACTGTTCCAAAGGATTTGTTTTTCAAGGTGGAACATTAACATTCAGTTTCTTTCAATTTAAGTTTTAAGTGATGACTCATTGAATGTAATACTCTAATCTTCTGTATCAACAATTGATGTGAGCTTTTTCAAAATTTTATACAATTTCAATAAACTACTTGAAAAATGCAAATAAGACTAAATAACCACTTATAACCCCTTAAAGCACCCAATCCGCAGAAACTTAGGGTGTATTCAAACCTGTCACATTTGGTCCGCTTTAAAACAGAGCAGAGTTTGTTTCCCCCCTTGTTCTGGATCTTTTGTGCAGGTGTGAATACACTCAAGTGAACCTTGGTCCGGACCAAACAACCAGACCGAGACCCACTTTTAGAGGTGGTCTCATTCCGCTTCCAAATGGAATGTGAATATGAATCGGCCTGGCTTCCATCCTACCCAACCACAGCAAACATAAGCCTTTTAGGACTTAACAAGCTACCGTAGCGAATGCTGTGAATAGTGAATGCACTGAAGTCATATCTGACGTGCTGTGTTTTGCTTAGAAATGTTGCTTCCAGCGTGCTGTGGGTCAGGGTACGCAAAGCACGACATCTACTTTGACTTGCACCACATATTCACCAATGTTGTTCCAAAATTAGAAACTGCACAAATATGCAGAACAGAAATGCAGCAAGCATTACTTCCATGATAGTTTTCCTCTGTTTCTGGGTCTGTGCTCTGTCCCGCCCTTTCCAAAGAGAACAAAGATGGTCACATGCCTGGCTTTGTTTACAAGTTATAGTTTACTTGCAAAAAGTACAATGGTCCGGACCAAACAAGTGCACCAAAGAACATTCTTGGTGTGAATACACCCTTAGAAGGATCAAAGAAGGGAGGGCACAGCTCATACCTAACTTTGTGATTGCATTCGCTCAGCGGGTATTCGACCATCAGATTGTAGTCACTCTGGATCCAAGTTTGAAGAATTTGTCCAGCTTGCCTGCAAGTCGGACATTCACGTAAGTTGCCTCTCCTGTCCAGGCCTCTGGGAGAAGCCGAAGAGAACAAAGTTTGGCCAGCAAAGTGTTTTTGAGTTAGTGCCTGTATGATATCATGGGGATTCCAGCTGTGACTCCTCCTTGTTGGGGTGGAGTAAGGAGTAGGTTAATTTAAAGGTGAGGTCAGAAAGGTTCCTATCAGTTCAGAGTTCATGTTTTATCCAGGTTTTTAGCAATGGGAAGGGGCACAACAAGGGGATGGGTGCACAAATCCCAGTTTCCCCGCTTTCCCTTACTAGACCATTCTAAAATAGAAATCTGCTTTGATCAAAACCATTCCATTGTAGCTCTAGCTGTGTGTATTGGGTCATTGCCTTATTGGAAGGTGAACCTCCGCCCAGCCACAGGTCTTTTAAAACCTCTAACAGGTTTTCTTCCGGGACATGGCTGCAGGATCATATCCCCGGCTCCACCGTCTCTCTGCCAGGCTTTCTGACCATATGAGCAGACAGATTTAAAGAGAAGCAGCAAATGCAAAGGAGGTGGATTAGCAGTTCTTTTGAACAACAGATGGTCCAGGACATGTTCCTTTGAAGTGTCTTTGCAGCCCAGATATTGATCTGTTAGCAGTAAGTTTTCGTCCATATTATTTACCTAGAGATTTTGCCAGTGTTTATTTGGCAATGGCTTACATTCCACCATTAGCTATTGCCAACACTGCATGTGGTGTCATCAGCTTAGTTGTTGCTAAGCTACAAACACAACACCCCAATTCCTTTGCGGCAATATTTGGTAATTTTAATCACACTTCACTCTCTGCTACACTTTCAACATTTCAACAGTTTGTCAGCTGCTCTAGCAGGGAAAATAAAACATTTGATTTGTTTTTTGCAAATGTCTAGGACTCATACATCTCTAAAGCAAAACCTCCTCTAGGCAAATCAGATCACAATATAGTTTTTCTCTATAAATTCCTTGTTCAAAGGCAATATGTAATAAAGAGAGCAGTGAGAAGATGGTCACAGGAAGCTGAAAAAGCCCTGTGAGATTGCTTTGAGGGTACAGACTGGGATGCACTGTGCTAGCCACATGGAGAAGACATCAATGCCATGGCTGAGTGTGTGAGCTCTGGAGATGCGCAAAGAAGGATTCCACATGACATGAATAAAACCATTTATTATGTGTTATTAGCAACATAAGACAATGATAATGGTTTAAACATAAACTTAAAGGAAAGTCTATAAATCTAATGTACAGCATGGGACTATATCCAAAAACTTACTAGACCTGGTAGGCCTACAGCTCACGGCGCAACATTAATACACAACATATGAAGTAATGAAATAAAAAACAGTGCAGGCAATGGATTATTAATCAATGACGTTAGTGACCATTTACCAATTTTTATAGTTTGTGATAATATTTATAGA
Source organism: Crenichthys baileyi (assembly GCA_036173005.1). Lineage (NCBI taxonomy): Eukaryota > Metazoa > Chordata > Actinopteri > Cyprinodontiformes > Goodeidae > Crenichthys > Crenichthys baileyi. Next base: position 18,039 of record JAHHUM010002196.1, read on the forward strand.
AAAGATGAGCAGAATAATTCATTACTCTGGAAAAGGATTAAAACTGAGCCATCCATCCATACATTAATTTTCCATACCCGCCTTTTCCATACAGGGTCAAGGGAGTGCCTATCTCCTGCAGTCTACGTACGAGTACACCCTGGACAGGTTGCCAGTCCATCACAGGGCAACACAGAGACACACAGGACAAGCAACCATGTACTTACCCATTTATGCCTAAGGGCAATTTAGGGACACCAATTAACCTAACAGTCGTGTTTTTTGACTGTGGGAGGAAGCCGGAGTCCCCGGAGAGAACACACACATGCACGGGGAGATCATGAAAACTGCATGCAGAAGGACCGCTGGCTGGGTGTCAAACCAGAAACCTTCTTACTGCAAGGCAACAGTGCTACCAACTGCGCCACCATGCAGCCTAGAACTGAGGAATCAATCAATAAAACAAAATTGCGAAGTAATATATATGGAAAAAGTTCTAAACATTCATTCATCTATTTATTCATCTTCTATACCGCTTATTCCATAGTTGGTCACGGCGTAGCTGGTGCCTATCTCCAGCAGTCTATGGGCGAGAGGCAGGGTACACCCTGGACAAGTTGCCAATCCATCCCAGGGGAACACAGAGACATACAGGACAAACAACCATACACACACTCATTCACACCTAAGGCCAATTTAGAGAGACCAATTAACCTAACAGTCGTGTTTTTGTCACTTTTTTCTCAAATAAATAGAGAAAAAAGTAAAGTGGTGTAAAAACGTATAACATTATAGGTATTTAGGTGAGTTCTATTTAACTAATTTATAAATGTCTTACTTTTCCATAGTTACTAATTGATGCCCCATGAAAACAATCTATTAAATACAGGATTTTTACTGTTTCTGTTAACACATCTACATGACAATGTTTTATTTGCAATCTCCGTGCACAACACACTAGTCGATGTTAAAAATGGTGCAATTTCCCTGTCACAAAACTAGTAGGCGGTATATTCTTAAAAACACTCCCTGCTTACAAAAACGGGATGGAAAATGAGCACTTTGTTGGAGAACCCTTGTTACATTCAAAATAGTCAGCAACACAAACAATACTCTGCAATCCGCCTTTGTTGTTGATATCTTCTTCCACTGTGGGTATTAAACTGGTCAGCATACATTATGCTATGCGAGTGTGCATTACTTTCTACTGACTGCAAGCATACTGGGCATGTGCCAGCAGGTGGGCCAGCCCAGCACCAAGGCTCAATTTATCGCATATAGCTCCAGAATGCTAATGTAACTGTTTAGTCGTCTTGTCTTGCAGAATTAAGCAAGACACCCATTAAAGAATGTTCCCCATCATTCTTTTTCTTTTTTATGCATTGCTACAAACTTCCACAGCCAATACAGTCTGTACATTACTCAGTAAAAGGACAGACATATTTGTTATTAACTGGAGGTCAGAAAGAATAAACATACTAATATGGAGTCGGCAGATAAATCTCAGAGTACATGCTCTGTTCCACTATAACTCAATGTGCTCTTTCATGCAGAAACACTTGGAGTAGGGTGTCTTTTTGCATTTAGAAATATAGAAATATTTTAAATGTCTGCAGGTTAGAAGCAGAGCACATCTAGCCCTTTAGACTGAGCAGGCATGTGGTGATTGCAATGGGTATGAAAGGATTTCGACTCAGAAACGCCTCACTAAAGCAAGTTGTACTTTTATCTTTACATTTAGGGATCTTGGCAGACTTTAAAAGGTGCAGTCAGTGTCAGTTACCACAGCAATTACTGAATCAATAGGCTACTAATGCTTTAGGAGAAGGGAGCTAATGAGGGTGTAGAACTAAAGGTCGGTGCCACACAGTGCACTGAAAGTGTGTGATTACCTGCTGAATGAGCGCACTGCTGAGAACCGTGAATGAGAGGCTTTTGGAGTTAAGCTCATACACCTTTATTTGCCACTTTCAGATTTTGCCTCTGGAGCTTGTCTGCAGAGTGTTTTTCTGCTCCTGTGTGTGCTTAGTGGGAGGTGTGGAGAAGGAGCAGAGGACAACCAGCTGCACCGCATCTCCATCAAATCCACTTTAGGTTATGTGCATTTTCAAAGTCAGATCAGAGACTGTAGCAGCCATTGCAGCAATGACTTTCCCTAACTGTCAGTTATCTATTTTTGACAGCTCTTGGCAACCTGAGTCCATCTGATCCTGGCTCCTAACTGGTGGGGGGGCTTAGGCCCAACCTCCCCACTCTATTACTCAGTCTCTGATTCCCTGTGTGATTTCCTGTGACAGTATGTTCTGACCCAGTGTATGAAACAAGCAGACAACTCCTCCTTTAAGGACTTTGACAAAAGTAGGGCGGAGGTTCACCTCCCAGCAGGACAACAAACGCAAACACACATTCAGACTCACAATTAAATGGTTTAGATCAAACCAGATTCATGTCTTAGTCCAGTATTTAACAGTAACGTTTGATATTTTGAAATTTAACTTAAAGTCTTCCATTTTTCTATAATGCTTAGAGCAGTGCAATTATTCCACCAAGTTTTTCCACTTCAATTTCCTGAACTCCTAACTTTATAGAGAACTCCTAACTCCTGAAATCAACCTAAAATATACTATGTGTAGTACATGTGCATTTAAATATCATCCCACTCTTTAGAAATTAATTGCCTGTTGATTCAGCGTCAGCTCAATTTTACTGATAACTGTAGTGGTTGGGTTTGAAAGAGTTACTAGAATAGAGTTTAAAGCAAGTTCTCATTAGTTTGTGCCACACCAAATGTTAAACTTAAGGGATTCGATCCAGTTTACAACACTGTGCTACTCTACCTTCTACTGCTTTAGTAAACTTACCATTTTGGCTGTATGTTTTCAGAAATACTCTAGTTAAAATGAGTCATTCAGAGAACCCTTCAATAAATTTTAAGCATAATTTTCCCACAGTTTCCACTTAGAGTAAACTGTTGGTACAAATAAAACTTTTTTAGCAAATATGAAAGCTCTGTCTCTTAAGAAAACCAAAATGTCTTTATTTTCATGGAAAATGCATGTTTTCAAATTGGAAGAAAATGTCTGAAAAAGCTTAAAATCTTAAATGAATTGTCCCAATTTTCCCTCTCTGGGGAGAGAATTAAAGCTGCAGTCACCAAAATAAAAACATGAATTTAACGGCAATAAAACAATAACCAACAAGTCTTTTACAGTGATGATGCTTTATTATATGCCAAATTACTCCAAATTCACTGAAAATCTGTAACATATTTTCCTCATTTTTGGAAAAAAATGCTTAGCTGTCTTTATTTAGATTTTAATTTAAAAATAGTACACCAAAAAGGAACAAATATATACACACACACACAACACATATACATATATATATATATATATATATTATATATATATAGATATATATATATATATATATATATATATATATATATATAATATATATATATATTAATATATAAAAGTTTGAACACACCTTCTCATTCAAAGAGTTTTCCTTATTATTATTGTTATTATTATTATTATTTTTTGAATATTGCATTTTCACACTGAAGGCATCAAAACTATGAATTAACACATGTGAAATTATATACTGAACCAAAAAGTGTGAAACAACTGAAAATATGTCTTATATTCTAGGTTCTTCAAAGTAGCCACCTTTTGCTTTGATTACTGCTACGCACACTCTTGGCATTCTGTTGATGAGCTTCAAGATGTAGTCACCTGAAATGGTTCTTACTTCACAGGTGTGCCCTGTCAGGTTTAATAAGTGGGATTTCAAGCCTTATAAATGGGGTTGGGACCATTAGTTGTGTTGTGCAGAAGGTGGATACAGTACACAGCTGATAGTCCTACTGAGTAGACTGTTATAATTTGTATTATGGCAAGAAAAAAGCAGCTAAGTAAAGAAAAACGAGTGGCCATCATAACTTTAAGAAATGAGGGGCAGTCAGTCCGAACAATTGGGAAAACTTTGAAAGTGTCCCCAACTGCAGTCGCAAAAATCATCAAGCGCTACAAAGAAACTGGCTCACATGAGGACTGCCCCAGGAAAGGAAGACCAAGAGTCACCTCTGCTGCGGACGATAAGTTCATTCGAGTCACCAGCCTTAGAAATCGCAGGTTAACAGCAGCTCAGATTAGAGAACAGGTCAATGCCACACAGAGTTTTAGCAGCAGACACATCTCTAGAACAACTGTTAAGAGGAGACTGTGTGAATCAGGCCTTCACGGTAAAATAGCTGCTAGGAAACCACTGCTGAGGACAGGCAACAAGCAGAAGAGACTTGTTTGGGCTAAAGAACACAAGGAATGGACATTAGACCAGTGGAAATCTGTGCTTTGGTCTGATGAGTCCAAGTTTGAGATCTTTGGTTCTAACCACCGTGTCTTTGTGCGGCGCAGAAGAGGTGAACGGATGGACTCTACATGCCTGGTTCCCACCGTGAAGCAAGGAGGAGGTGTGATGGTGTGGGGGTGCTTTGCTGGTGACACTGTTGGGGATTTATTCAAAATTGAAGGCATACTGAACCAGCATGGATACCACAGCATCTTGCGGCGGCATGCTATTCCATCCGGTTTGCATTTAGTTGGATCATCATTTATTTTTCAACAGGACAATGACCCCAAACACACCTCCAGGCTGTGTAAGGGCTATTTGACCAAGAAGGAGAGTGATGGGGTGCTGCGCCAGATGACCTGGCCTCCACAGTCACCAGACCTGAACCCAATCGAGATGGTTTGGGGTGAGCTGGACCGCTGAGTGAAGGCAAAATTTCAATTTCAAGACTGTTGGAAAACCATCTCAGGTGACTACCTCTTGAAGCTCATCAACAGAATGCCAAGAGTGTGCGTAGCAGTAATCAAAGCAAAAGGTGGCTACTTTAAAGAACCTAGAATATAAGACATATTTTCAGTTGTTTCACACTTTTTGGTTCGGTATATAATTCCACATGTGTTAATTCATAGTTTCAAAGCCTTCAGTGTGAAGCTACAATATTCATAGTCATGAAAATAAGGACAACTCTTTTAATGAGAAGGTGTCACCAAACTTTTGGTCTGTACTGTATATATACATATATATATTTTTTTATATATAATCAACGGAAAAGTATTTTTATTAGGGCATTCATTAGTTGGAGTTTACAAAACACTGAGCAGTAGAGGATATTGGAATTGGATGACTGAGACAGCGCGCTGCAATATTCAATTAATTAGAAATACCTGCCACCCTCCAACACCCAGAGCTCCTCCCCTTAGGTTCAAGGTAAAGTCAAAGTACTACCACACTTCCAGGGTTGTTTTCCAAATCCTCTAGTTTAGTACTGGGAGCTGCAACAGAAACAAAAGTGGTAGAACCTACCATGGTTCTTAGAAAGGTTTTATTAAGTCTTTGTGGCCCGCAAGAAAGGGTAAAAATATGTTGCAGACATTTATTTGCTAAAATGGCCATGGCATAAAAATATGGGTCTTGGTTATTTTAAAAGACAGTATCTCTTAAATCAATGCATGTACCACCCAAAGGGACCCTTCAATAATTCCCCACCAAATCTAGCTTGTACTTAAAAATAGAACGTAATACATTCATTCATGCATTCTTGAAAATAAGATACATTATCAAGAGCACAGTAATTGGCATACTAATTGAAATTGGAGCAATACTGATAGTCTGCTTTAATTATTAACCCTCATTTGAAATTTTTTTGGGCACAGTTCATTTATGAACTAGTTGGGACCAGTCAGCTAATAAAGAATAAAAACATATTTAAAGACAAAATACAAAACCTGTTTAGCAAGAGTTCCAACACAATAGACAAAGGAGCCCAAGAATTGTTTGTTCCTTTTTTCTATTTATTTGCTAAGAAATGCAAACATCTTTTCAAAGCACCAAAATGTTCAGAGAGTCCTAGACACATCCATGAAAAAATGGACACTGACTGAAGAGTCTGTGTCCTGCAGCCAACATTAATCAACTCAACTTTTAACGCAACTGATTGGAAAAGAGTTTGCAAATTATTTTTAAGATGAGTTTGAACACCTTGGTCTAGACAAAGATTAAATGATGGAATATACAACGTACTAAACCAACAGTTTAAAACAAAGTTAGAAAGAAAGGGTGATGGAGATTTACAGTATTTACAGCAGCTATTGGCATCATCTTCATTTAAAATAAACTAAGATGTGTACCTTGTGAGGGGTAATCAAATGCAAAGTGAAATATGTCACAGATGCCAAAGTTGGAAGATAAATTAATGCCACAGTCAGTTTCCTCAAGGTTGTAGCATTGGATAGTTTATTTAAACTATCTCAAGAACTCTGTAGAGTTGTGTTATGTCCACAAGCAAAGACTGAAAAAAATGGGTATCACTTGTTCCTCTACTTTCAAAAAGGTTACAGTGTGCACAAAGAGCATTAAATTACAACTCTCTCAGGCCCTTAACTGCTGCAAAGTTGGCTTATGCCTTAGGCCGGCTTTGGCTGCAGTGCCTCTTTCAAGTCTTGGGAAATCATTTCAGAATGTACAAAGAGCCACAGTGGCATGTTTTCTTGTGGAGCAAAAGGAAATTCAGACATGGGACATTTTGCTGAAAAAGCAGGACATAAAGTCCCACTTTTCGCACATGTGTAAGGAAGTTTTTAAAATGTCACCTAATCTACATGCAGACAGTTCAAATTAACCCTCTAAATGGTGCATTTCTATATATTGTTTCATTTCAACATGTACTTCATCACCAGCTGAGAACCAATCTGAATTTAAAACTTAATGTATAGAATTAGTAGAGAGCATAGTAAACCTTTGTGGATTAATATGAGTAAACTTTTTTTTCCACAAATAAAAATTAGGTGAAACTAAAGTGAGCTTGCCCCTCTCCAACTTTTCCACATCCTTTGCCGTATTTACAGCGCATTGAGAGCCCAATATAACAGCAACGTACACACACAAGAACTGCTGGGTTATGTTTTAAATCAGATGCTGGGTTTATTCTGGTGGGACAGAAATTCGGTAGTTTTTAACCAAACAGCGGGTAACAAAAGTTTGTTTGGTTAAAGAAGAGACCATCATTCTTCACAGGCGGCCATTTTGAACATTGTAAACAACCCGATCTAACGTCACTGGTCCTCTTCCACAAGATGAAAATTTAATGGTAAGATTGGTAAAATGTTGCAGTATAATAACATTTATGTCAGTGGTTTGTGTTACTGACTTTATTTCCCAATAAACAGCCAGGTTTTTTACTTAAGCCTTTTAGCTGCTATGTTGTTGGTGCAAGCTAGTGCTAGCTAAGTTCAAGTTTCACACTTTGACCAAGAACTGGTAATAAAGTCAGTATTGACAGGCAGTATTTTATACAGTGTTATTTTTTGAATTGTTATTTCGCTTTGTTTGGTAGTGTTTCATTATTGATTTTGTTTGTTATTAATTTTATTATCGAAAGACTATTGAAATTCTCTTTTTCTAATTTGTACCCCCATTTCATACCTATGCATTGCTAATTCCTTCTTCCTACTTTCATTTTCTACCTTCAAACAAATCATTTCCCACCAATATACTTAAACAATCACATACCAGTTTTATTTTCGGTTGTTTGTAAGTATTTTAGTTAATTATGTAGATAAATTCTCATTCAAAATTTAAATCAGTTGTATATTAGCCAGTTATCCAGAACTTTAAATAACACTCCTGTTCCCAGTCACTGTGATGCAGATCCCTGTTTACAGTTAACCCTGATGAAATTTCGTCACCTTCCTAAAATAATGGCCATTTTTGTCAAAATTGATTTTTTTTTTTTTTTGCCTAAATCATCTCCTCATGATGCTAGCCACCTCTTGTAAAATTGTCAGTTCCATGCCTGTTGTAATGGCTATGTCGAAAGTGAGACTTGTTTTACAGGCTTTTTAAAATGGCAACCGCTTCAGGAAAAACCTAAAACTACTAAGCCCCTAAAGCCATTTCCATTATAGCTCATCCCCTATTGGTAAGTGATAAGGATTACCACAATATAGGCTAAGCATTACATATTACATAGATATTTTGTATTTTAATTCTCTCTTTCAGTCAGCATTTTTGTCCACAAGGTAACTACCTTCATGAAGCTAGCATTTAGCAAAGAGTGAAAAAGCTCCAGAACCTGTGGCTGTAAAAGGTAATTGTTTTTTGTCAACATTTTTATTTTTTTTCAAGATTACTTCATCAACTGTTTTCTTCTAATTTTCCACATTATATTATCTATTTGAGAAAGATATGTAGCTTAATAAAAAGGACCATAACAAATGGCTATGTCAACAGTCATGTGTTGTTACTACCTTTTTGGGTGAAATTAATAATAAATATTATATATATTTTGTGAAGTTTTTTGTGTTTCCTGAAAAACTTGAAAAAATGACTTAGGCCATTATTTTAGTTTGGTGACGATATGACAGATTATAAATGTATCTTGCTAGATGGAGCGTCTAGCAAGATACAACTGATTTATAAAAACTGTCAGAATACTGAGTGTGGCAAATAGTCGTTAACGACGCAAAAGTTAGCATCTCCTTCAAAACATCCTATTGATGCTACTAAAACACTATTTTGGTTTTTAAGGAACCTGGACTTAAGTTGTGTGTCTAATTCAAAATCTAAGGGTGTATGCCAAATAGCCAGGCTTGCATTGCATTGTGGGATGCTGTAGGGTAAACAAACTAATAAACAATGGCTGCATGTCTTTTTCGTGAAGCATAAAGCCCTGTGCAACTTGCAAGACGTCTTCTCAAAATCATTCAGTATACTCTCCTATAATTTGGACTGACATAGTACCCAGAAACACACTAATGATACGAATAAATTCTCCATGTTTTCTATTTCAGGAGGATCTGCTTTGTGTATTCACACTTGCTACTCCCGCCCCCGACACATAAGACCAATAAACAACCTGAATGTTCTCACGTGGTTTTGGTTCACTTTGGGCTTTCCCTGTTTGAAAAGAAACCAAATCAAAAATCAGAAAGTTACATTCTTTAAAACTCAGTTTGACATTTTTCAAAACACAAAAGGACGCCTTTTCAATCTGTTTTATCATTACAACCCCCTAGAGTTTGACGAAACAATAACCACATAACTGGAGCTGTCAAACGTGGGCTGGACTATTCCATGCTGGTCACAGATTCTTTGAAACACATTTTGTAAAAATTTACAAAAAAGATTTCTAGTTTTCCCATAAAGTTTTCAAATCTCCTTTATGTAAACCTTTTCGTATCTTTAAGTTAGATGGCATGGACACATTCCTCTTTATGACTATTTATAATGATAAAACATAATAATATTTTATGACATAATTACAAACTAATTACAGTGTTTCTTGTTTCTTTTTAACTTTGGAGGAAAACCAGATAAGCAAAGTGAACTTAATTAGTTAGAATTTATCTAATTTAGTTGATTAACTTCATTTTCAAAACTTGATGGCATTGAACTGATTTAGAATTTTTACTCCGATATACTAATTTAAATCTACTCAAATGTAATGTATGCAATCTGTTACCACACTTTTGTTTGTGAAATCCTAACAGTTTGTTTTATCAGTCTATGCTGCTCCAATAACGCAATCCTGTACCCAAGTGCCTATTTGAGTGTCTTCAAAATTAGCCAGATTGGATTATTTTAACCCAGCAGTTTTTAGAGTGTATACATTTGTCTTTGGCTGTATATCTGGAGAGGGGGGCTCAAATGACACAGTATGGCTCCATGGGGGTCTGAGTTCCCAGGCAGCAGGAAAAGCAGGCTCTGAGTCTCATCCGGAGCTCCTTGTTGAACATGAAGCTGATGATGGGGTTGGCCCCCGCCTGGGCGAAGCTCATCCACACCGCGGCGCTCAGGTGGAGCTCCGGAACAGGGGCCCCCCGCGCGAATATCCTCAGGTAGCAGGCGCTAATGTAAGGTGCCCACAGAATGAGGAAGGACAGTGTGATCAAGTAGTACATCTTCCCGATGCGTTTCTCTGTCTTAAACTCGTCCAGCACCAGCAGCCTCCTGTTGCCAGGATGCGACGCCTGCCTGATACCCACCAACGTCGGTGGCGTCGGTCCGCGCCCGAAGCCGGCTATCCAATTGGCGGCAGCCTGCCCTGTGGCTCCGGGCCCGTGGAAGGTCCAGTTCTGGCTGATAGCCGGGACCAGCTGAGCCGGCTTCATCTTGCGGTGGTCGTAAACGAAGCACAGCATCTTAATGTAAACCACATGGGTGGTCCCCACGATAACCACCAGCATCAGCATGAAGCCCAGCGTGTCGTTGGACTTCAAGTAGCGGTGCTCAAAGGTGCACTGCTCCTCTTCGCGGATGAACTTATAGGTGCCCACGTCGAACACGGGCGGGAAGGCCATGGCCACGGAGAGGGTCCACACCATGCAGATCACCGCCACGCAGGTGCACAGGTTCATGCGCTTGGAGTAGAAGCGGTGGTGGGCGATAGCCATGTAGCGGGTGACGCTGACGCAGAAGAGCAGGAAGGCGACGTGGAAGCAGAAGAGCACCGACATGAAGGCGACGATCTTGCAGCTGAGCGCGCCGTACGGCCAGGCGGAGCCGGCGCTGATCGACGCCATCACGAAGGGAAAGCAGACGGCCGAGCGCAGCACGTCCGCCAGGCACAGGTCCAGCAGGAAGTAGTAGGGAGCCTTGTGCAGCGAGCGGTCCTTCAGGAGCAGCAGGGACAGCAACGCGTTTCCCAGCAGGCTCATGCCCATGATGAGCCCCAGGGAGGCCAGCTTGACCGCAGAGGCCGTGGACGCATAGCTCTGTAAGGAAGCGCTGCTCTCCCCGTACTCGCTTGTGTTTGCCATGAATGCTGCCGAGGCAGAGCGTATCCCCTCATCAAATCATCCCTCCTGTCCGCCCAGCGCTGGATGGAAAACAAAATCAACACAACAAAATAACAATGAAAAAAACCTACTCATAAATAGATTCCATCTCGATGTGCTGTAATCCCCACCTAAAACCAAACAGCTATTTTTTTTCTCTTCCTCTTCTTATCCCTCATCTCAGAAGCGTCCGGTGTAAAAAGCCCCATTTTCCCTTCTGTCACTCATCGCTGTAGAGCGGAGGCGGCCTGCTTTGGGATTATACACCATTTCAGAGGGCGTCCACACAGCAGGCGACACTCCGCTCAGAAAGCGCATCAGAGCTTCCCTCCGATGGCGGCAGAGCTCTCCGGTTCGCCTCCTAGGATGAAAATCCACACAGCGTCAAACAGCAGCGCTTCGCGGGAATCACGCGTGCCCAGCCCAGCTAACCTGCTGCTCAAATTACTAACAAACTGAAAATGTTTGGCTGTTTCTTTCCCTGCTGGAGCCAAGCGGAGGTAATAGGTTCGGGGCGTCGGGAGCGTCGGTATGGGCTCGACACACACAGCGGGAGCAGCAGCGTCTTCTACTATATGCGACGCACGTCCGCTGTGATCCAGTGAGCAGGCCTGGGATCAGTCAGGACTCTCATCTGCTGCTCCGTGCCCACCCCGATCAGTCTGTGTCCCCGGGAGGAGGCAGATGTTAACTGAGGGATGCAGGTTATTATGGTGCACAGTCATGTGCATGCAGGTTGCCGCAGGTAATCACGTATTATGGAACAAATATAAAGTTTACCTTGGCTTTTATATAATAAAACAGTACTGACTATAGCTACTATGTTTACATTTTATGCCCAAATAAATTAGAGCACATCCGTGATGACCACTGGATCAAAAGGTAAATAAATATTCAATAACCCCCCCCACAAAAAAAAAAATACTTATTTTATCAACATTATTGCCTCTGTGAGGTTGTTCTTGTGCTAGGGTGCATGTGCACATTTGTAAGTGTGGGTGTGTGTGAGAGTGTGTGTGGACTTTGCATCATCTGCTTGTGCCAAATATTCAAACAATTTTAAAGAACAATCAGCATATTTCTAAATATTTTATGATTTCTAAACATAAAATCTTAAGAACCATTACTAGTCATAGTTCCCGGTTCTCTCCAAAGATAGAGACATCATATTTATCCTCGCAAAGGATTTTTAGTTTTATGTATTGTTCTGAAAAAATGTGGCACTTCTTGGCTAAATAGCCCCTTTTCTTTCAAAACTTGTTTTAAAAAATGAAGAAAATGTGGACTGGTTACACAACAAAATAACAGCATTGATTTTTAAAAGCTTAAACATAAAAAAGTTTGAATTTTCTGTGGATTTCTTTATAATCCACACATGGTCAAAATTATATATACAATACACCCACTACTGGCATTTGGTTAAATGTTCTTAGCATATTACAGAGAAAATATGACTTTATTTGTAACTCTGCCAGGACATTTGACCACCCTTTTTGGCAGAGTTTGGTAAAGTTCATTGAATTGAGCTGGACTCCTGTATCCCGACTTGTAAATATAGTCCACAATTGTTCAATATGGTCTGGCTTTCCAAAAGCTTAATGTTAACCGACTATATCTACTCCAAAGGTTTGGGATCATGGTCGTGTATTCAGCTTTCAGTCGTCTGACCCAAATCACCACCTTGGACAGAGGTGGTGCAGAGCAAGAAGAAGCTTCTGACACCTTAGAGCACAACTGAAATCTGCCACTGCCTACATGGAAAGGTTTGAAGGTCAGACAAGGCAAAAGAAAATAGCTATGCCACCTTAGTAGCAAGAATAATGTTTGTAGGAGTTAAATTAAAGGTTCCAAGCTAAAGAATACAATAACAACTGTCGAGCAGGGAGGTGGCAGCATCATGCCTGAGGACTGTTTTGCTGCGAGTTGTAACAAGGCTTTGAACAAAACAAAGATAGGAAAAATTAAGGAATTCCTCCTAATTCTTGATTTCCATCAACAGCCTATACACAAAATGTTGGACAAAGCTAGGGTTTCCAACATGAAAATGATCCTCAACAAAGATCAGTAAAATTAGGAGTCTGTTTGGATTTGAGGAAATCCACAATAAATTCTAACTTGTGCACCCATTTCTTGTTTTTAAAATTTATTTGTGATGTCTTTAGCGTCATCATGCCACCCTAAAACCAGAAGAGTTCAAATGGATCATTAAAAGTCCAAAGTAAATGTGACATTCATAGCCATAATTAATGTTTGTACATGTCTGAGTGACACACTCTTTATAGACCCAGGCTTGTGGCCTACTGGGTGGCTTTTCTTTCAAGGTTGCAGGAAAATGACACACTTATATAACGTCACTCAACTGGAACAACAAAGGTTCCTACCTGCACATGTGGAAGGTCAATTAAATTTTATTTTATAAAACTCAGTGTTTTGACTTTTTCAGTTCCTGAAAAGTCCTCAGTGAAAAATCAAACCTAGTAGTGCCTGGTAACGTTTGATTAAACAGAAAAGAGCTAATTAGCTTTTAAAACAGAACATGTAAAATGGTAGCTTGGTGATCAGATCTTGCTCTCAGCATGACTTCTGTACTTTGAGCCAGAGCTGCCATCATGTGACAAGGTTTCACTGCTGCAGGGATTAGACAAACCCCTTTAACCAGCTCCATGCAGGCTTCAACAAGAGAATGCATGTAGAGTGAATAAACACATGGAGCTTCAGACAATGCACAAGTTCAAAGACATGACAAGAGAGGATGGAGATTCAAGATAAATACTGAAAACTGTGTTAGTGACTTGAAATGTTAAGCCTTACAGCTGCAGCGGAAAACTGCAAATGTTTCAAAGAACAAGTGATGTAACACAGGCAAAAGGGGAAAAAACATGTGCACAAACAGCATCATGACGTTAGAAAATTGTAATTTGAGTTCATGCATTGCTTTTTAGAAAAACTCATCTGTAAATTGAACCACAAGAGGTACCTTAACCAAAGCGCAACAGACTGAAGATTCTGCAACAAGACGATGACTCACTTTGAGAAAGATTTACAATGAGTTTGTTAAAACTGATAGTAAGTCTTGTCTTGGGTGTAGTTTTGTAGCCCTCTGCACTGCATTGTTCATTTACATTGACAACAACTTAATTCTCATGTTTCATATCTGTTCCACAAAATCTCAATTGGTTGGGTATTTTCTTTCCCAGTACAGTCACAAATGCATGAGACAAAGGGAAATAAAACCCATAATCAGTTCCAAAGCAAGCGTTCTGTTGTTCATTGTCATGACTTAAAGAAGAAAATTCTTTATTCCAAGTGGAAAAAGTGTTTTTGAAGGTAATGTTCAGCAATGAACTTGGCAAACACTGAGCACAGGATATTATTTTTTTTTATCTCCAACTTGACTCTATCAACCAAATACAATAAGTTAACCTTGAGTAATAGCCAGTTGACAGTAAATGTACACACATTGCAAAGAACTAATACACTGCTACAAATCTGTGTATATATAGCAGTAGCAATAAACATGTACATATACTGATTAACCATTGCCCAAATTATAATTTTTAATCCAGCATTAACACTGGAACGTTACTATGGAAAATAATACACTTAGTGCTACACAGAGGCAAAACAAAAACAATAGCACAATGAAAATATCGCCTGATTAAAAATGCTGGCATTATTGATTGAATTTAGGGACATCAAGTGGACAAATTGTGTCAAGATTGGCTATTTGACAAATTTAGTGTGATTTGGCTTTGATTTTAAAAGACAGTTGTCCATCCAGTTGGCTATCATGAACAATAATTGCAGTTTGAAAAAGTTTATTAATTCATTTGTTGTCGTTGTCTTTTCAAACACACAATTTTGAACTACATAGAGTACTACTTTATACATGTTTTTGTTTTCCTGTGTCCATTTTAAATGATACCTAGCTTAACATGACAGATAATCCAACAAGTTACCATTTCTATCAAGCAGATCCATGTCCATTTGCAAACCGGTCACACTTTAAAACAGACTTCCCTTTGATGATGATCATTCTGTTTCTCCACAGTGTTGATCCATGAGGATAAGAATTCTGGGTAAATAACATTGTTCAAATGGTGAAAATCTGTTTGGGAAATTGGAGAACTTTGGGTTAAACTGAAATCCTGAGGTGAGACAAGGCGACCTTTAGCAGCTGGATTTACAGGGATTATAATGGTTAAACCTAGGTTTATATTTGACGCATTGAAAAGGGTGCAAGGGTGCGAGTGTCTACAGTTACACAGTTGCACCATGCCCACCCTTGCCCTGGTGCCCATAGAAAAGTGGGTTCCCTGCTTTACACAGTCACAAAGTTTGCCTATACCTCAGGCTGGCCCTAAAAACAAGTATCATCTGCTTATCCTTATTGTTTTTGGGTCCCTTATTACTACCAGGTTGGTAGTAAAGTAGCTTAGGTTCTTGAAAAACAAAATTTGATTTGAAATTAAAAATGTTTGCAAAATGAATGATAAATTTAGACCGTAATTCACTATGTCCATATTCCATTAGTTTAAAAAAATGGGTAAGAGTGAGCCTTCACTACGTTTTCCTAGTCTTTGGGGTGGACCAGCTGCGACGTTCCTACCCAGTGACGCAAAGACGTCAGCAGTCGGTGGGCGGAAAAGCGGCAGTGTGTTTCGGTATCTGAAGATAAAGCCCAAACCAAACCGGGTCGTTTAATCCGGAGGGTTTACCCAGAACACAGAGGAACAGCCCCGGTTCGTCTCCAGCGTTAATGGCGGTTCCCGCGGGTCAGACGGATGTCCAGATGGACAGAGGCGCCCTGAGCGGCCAGACGGTCTCCTCTGAGGACAACATTGACATCGACGAGAAAGAGTTGGAAAACATCACAAAGAAACAGCGAGAAGACGACACAGCGAAGCTGCCTCTGCACTCACCCTGGACCTTTTGGCTGGACAGGTAATATTTCAGAGCTTTTATCGCCATGTCTGGGCGTCAGGAGCCCCGGGACGAGCAGGACAAACACCAGGCAAGGCCACAGCTTTCAGGCCTCCCGGAGCAGAAGGTATCGGGAGAAATACTCGCCTTTAAGGCTCTTCTGACCTTTTTCAGGTTACTAATCCCAACACGCCAGCAGGTTGTGTAATTGAACACTTTTACTTCTGTGTTGTCTATAGAAATGGGTCCCACGCAGCACAAGTGGGCTTGAAGGGGACCCCTCTTTGTAATTATCCCGCTGTCCACCTGAAGTTACTTTGTGTTATCCAGCAGGGGGACGCAAACTGACACTGTTGTCTCCTGTTCTAGAAGCAATCCTACCTTTTACCTTGCTAATCTAATGCACTCTGTGTTGGGGTGCTGTGTAGTCAGTGTTCGGTTTGGGCCTTTTTCCTTCATTTCCTGAGGTCACTGCTTTATGTATTGTCATTTAGAGCTCATCTACGAATAATATATACATATATCACCAAGTTTGTTCTTGACCTGTCTGAGAGCAGGAGCATTTTTAAAAAAAGCATATATTTTCTGAGACAGGGGAGGGCCCTGACTTTGCTTCATACCTGTTAGACCTGAAATGGAGACAGTATAAGGTTGTTAAGGTATGTCAATTTTGAGTACCGTGTGTACCGTGGCATCACATTATTCATACCTGCAATTTTGAAAAACAGATATTTGAATGTCTTTATTTGCAACAGCCCAAAGTAGCCGTTTTTTAGCCAGTTGAGCAGCAGTGCTTAGCAACAGGTGGGGGAGGGGCAGCACAACCCTAATCACAGTTCTACACAGCTTCAAACGCCTGGATCACTTTGTATGGCATCTTAAAAGGTAGTGACGGCGAGGTGAAGGCTCGTGAAGCCCTGAAGCTTTCCATCCAATCGGTCCATTCCTGAACTGGAACTTCATGAGGCTTCATTTGCTCTACTGCGCCATCAAGTGCACAATGAATGCAAAACAGGCAGAGCGATTATAATAGCATGACTTTGCAGCGTGCAGCATTAAATTGAATCAATAAATGAATGTTTGTGATGCCAAATACACAAATTCTGAATATGGTCTAATAACAAACCGGAGAGGATTGTGATGTGAATGTGCTGGTTGCTTTGTACCCGTGCTTATGGAACTAGGGCCAATATTTTAGGTCTCTTTATTGAAATACCCTTTCACATGGCCACAGATGAAGCAAGAGAAATGCAACATCAAGTTTATACAAGCTGGGAATCAGCCACGTTTTGTCGCTCGTTATTAGGGCTGGAACAATTAATCCGAATAATCGTGATTAATCGATTATTACAATAATCCTCAACTAATTCAGTAATCGAATAATCGTTATATCATAATAGACACTCTAAAACATGCCATTTGCTCAAAGAAGAACCCATTCAATGCAGTAATTATGCCCCAAGTCTACAATAAATATATAAATTTTGCATTTAGGATGAAAAACTCTTTGCCTCTACATATGCTCTATCCAGAACTCAAGAGGCATAGTTTTAGCTTCCCCTGGTTCAAATTCTGTAAAACATCTCTTATTAAGCACCTTTTGCCATCCGATTTTTGCTAATAATCAAAAAACTAATCAACAGATTAATCGATGATCAAAATAATCATTAGTTGCAGCCCTGCTCCTTTATGTTTCGAACTGGCGACCCAGTTCTTAAATCGGTCGTCTTGCCGTCTTACAAAGCTTCAACATCATCAACACGAGCCCCGATACGTGCTTCACTCAAATCATCCTGGGTTACTCGCCACACGCTTCGACACAGAAGGACACGTCGCTTTTTAAAACCTTGTTGCCATGATGCTCGTAAAGAGCCGGGCCTGGTACAGACAGACAGCTCGGAAACATTTATGCAACTCAATGTTTATTTCTGAATATGAGGAGCCTCAGCCTGACAGACAGGTCTGTGTTACAGTGTTATCGCCTGGATTCTGCAAAGTTTCCCCAGTCCTGAAGAATGGAATTAGCTTCTTTTTTTTTATTATTCTCTAGGTCCGGATACGTGTGGAAAAAAAGAAAATTGACAACAGAAAAAAGTTTTTCCAGACTCATTTGTTACTGTATTTTCTAAAGGACAAAGTTCCAGTAACATCTAATGCATTTAGTGGTTTTCACGTCGTTTCTATTAAACGGACGTCTCTGATCGTTGACTTGCCACATCACACCTTGATTTTAACATTTCAACCATCAGTGCTTTGGTTTTTGACCAGATACACACTTATGGTTCTTAAGTTGGGTTTGAAGGTTTGAAGGTAGTCCATATGACACACAAGCAGTCGATGGCCTTATATCACCCTGCAAAAACTTGAACCCAATTCCAACATAATTTCCTTATTTATGGATTCTACGGACGAGTCCCAACTACTTTTAAGCGGATTTATGGTAAATGATTTTTATTCGAACGATGAAATTCGAGTGGAAAAGAATGTTTTATAGAGAACAATGTACAAGAAACCCCAAAAAAATGTGTCTTCTGCTTCTACTAACCTGTCTTTTTATTTTCAGAATTGAAATTGCATCTAAAGGCTGTTGCACATAAGTCTACATTTACTGCTTGAATGCTTCCTGTACCATATACCTCATATGACCTATAAAAGCCTGCAGGGTTACAGCAAAAAAACAGTCCTTTACAACGTGATGTGACATCACATAAAACCGCTCGTGCATGTCAGGACGGTCTCTACGTCTTTGTTCCTCCACTAGAACCTAACCGTTTGTCCTTGTTGTTCCAGGTCATTACCGGGCACGACGGCTGCAGAGTGCGAATCCAACCTAAAGAAGATCTACACTGTGCAGACTGTTCAGGTGAGATCTGCTGACGGCTTACAAAGCTTCGTCACCTTAAGGGCAAAGACATCAGGAGCATGAATGGGCTGAAAGTCGGAGCCATTTAAGAGGAGACTCCCTGATGGGAGGGAATAACATTTCCCAAGCCTGCTGGGCTGCAGTCAGCTGACCTGATGGAAAAGGAAGGAGCCTGGAAATATGACCAGCCAATGATGAACAAAGTTTTTACAAGAGATTTCAAACGGTTGCAAGGGGTTATTAGGGGTTGGGGTTAGGCATACGGCACCACCTTTTTAGATGTGCTGCTTTTGTGAAACCGTGTGTCTGATTTTGATAACACCTCAGTCATCAGGGAGATGCACCATTTGTGAACCTGGACTTTTTCCTGATGCGAGTGGGCATCTTTCCCTCTGCCAGCAGGGGCCTCTTGCTGTGAAGGGCATGTGTGAGCAACAACTGTAGGGAAAGACCAGACTGAATTTTCCACACGCTCTCCAGAAATATTCCGATCATGTGTGAAAACGGTTCAAGTCACCAAACACAAGACTGAAACTCCAGAATGTTTGACAGCTCCTCTGTAGACCCTGCTCTGAAGCCAGGAGACAAACATGGGAATAAAAACATTTTGGATTTCCTGCTGTGATGTCTCTAAGGTTTGGCAGTCAGGCAGGAGCTGCAGTCAGATAAATGCGTTGGATAATGAAATGGAGTGTGACGTTAAAGCCGTAATCGCACAGAGCGCTCTCCGCTGCGGCGCGACGTTCCAGGAAGGCAGGCCTTGGGTTTAAATCAAGCTTGAAAAATCCTGGAAAACACGGCACCTGACAGCTGGGCTCCCCTTTGATATTCATGAAACATAAACAGCTTGTGACATTATTTCACGCTGGCTCTTATTTGTATGTTTTAGCTGTGTGCTGCTAGCAGGCAGCTAGCTGAATGTGCTCTGATTGTACTGGGTGGCTTATATTTACTCAATCATTGGGGGGGAGAAAAATACACCAAACCTTGATGGAAATTTAAGATTGCCTAAAGGAAACTAGACTTTATCCTCTTTACCCATAACAACCATGACATTTGTCACAAGCCGACTGGATGAACGTTTTTTTCCCTGCAGTGCTGACAGTGCTTTCATTGTAAAGCTTTATTTAGAAGAGTTCAATGATGACGCTTTCAGTTTCACACTTAAAAAAAACAAACATGTAATCAGTTCCCATGAAATACATTTTTAGTGCCATTACAGTTATGTTTTAACTATGCATGGGCTGAATACTCCTACCGAGATGTTAAAGTTAGGACTTCAACCCCACTGAAGACAAGTATTATAAGTTTTCTCCTGCTGCATGAAGCATAGAACAACCATTGCTACACACTGCAGGCCAGCTGGCAGAAATTAGCCTCCTACACTTCTTCTTTGCATAGAAGAAAGAAAGAAATCAGCTCTTTGGAAAGGTAAATTGACACAGACAGTTGTGGTGTGGAAAGTGAATAAGATAGTTGGCAGCTTGTTAAAATTGAGGTCACTCTATAAAGAGCAGACTGGCAACAAGCACGTATAGAACTACTAGTAAATGTTGTAGCACCAGCAGGTATGATGGTTGTTTCAAAGTTCTCGCTCAAAGATGTTTGGCATCACCTTGAGAGATTGTCATTGGCCACTCGAGTGTATAGTCGGAAACATTTCCAACACAGCCGCTTATGTGGTGAAACTCCTCATACATGCTCCATGTCTCTGTATTAATATGCATGTGGCAGGACGGTGGACGAGGAAAACTGATTCTGTGACTTTATGCTGCTGATTGTCCAGCAGAGGGCGCTGGTGTACAGCTCATGGGGGCAAAGTTTGAATACAGGAAAAATCCAGACCTGATCCTGATTTGCTTATTTATGTTTTTTCGGTTTTATTTTTCCAGATGTTCTGGAGTGTGTATAACAACATCCCTCCAGTCACAGCCCTGACATTGAGATGTAGCTACCACTTAATGCGTGGAGAAAGGAGACCGCTATGGTGAGTCCATTTTTCTGCAAGGTTCCTACATCGCTATGTTAAACATGTTGTAAAGTACTGATGACATTAGGAGGATACTATTTCTATGTGATAAATTAATCTAACATTTTTCCTCTTCTTACAGCATCCAACCTGTTTTCAGTTGTTGTTTACAATGTAAACTGATCCATCTTCTACATTTTCTCAGTAATGATTTTTGACTTTTATCTCCTACACCACCAGGGAAGAAGAAAGTAATGCAAAAGGAGGGGTATGGAAGATGAAAATCCCAAAAGAAAACAGTGTAAGTGCTGTCTACGGTTTGCCTGCTTTTCTCATACTGATGTGGCTGACTTGGTAATGAGCTCCTCTGCTTTGTGTTTCAGTCTACAGTTTGGAAAGAGTTGTTACTTGCTACTATCGGGGAGCAGTTTGCAGATTACTGTGCTTCAGGTACAGTGGGATAAATGCATTAAAAACAACATGGAGATGTTGTTCTTTTGCTAACAGTTCTGTTGTTTTTCCCTCTTCTGTTCTCCAGATGATGAGGTTGTTGGCGTCAGTGTTAGTGTTCGAGATCGGGAGGATGTTGTACAAATATGGAACAGAGATGCAACTCTTGCAAATGAAGCAAATATCTTGGGGAAAGTCTATGAGCTGCTCCCATATATATCCTTTAAAGCAGTTTTTTATAAGCGTAAGTATATGCTTTATTTTTCCATATATTGTGTATTTGGCTTTTAGCTGTAAACTGGTTGCCCTGTATGGTAAGGCACAATAAATATTTACAAAATACATATATTTTGGAACCAACTGTTCTGCGTAGTAAAATAAAACCATATTTTCTCAAAAACAGTTTCAATGTATATAGCTCTCTCTCTGAAAATCTGCAAACACCGTAAAACAGGTTGTGGGACAGAGGTGTCTAAATAAAACTTGGAGCTAAAATGACTAAAGCTTGACCATTCTATTTGTTGACGACACAGAAAGTAGCTCACAAATCTTTATTATTTTTTTTATTTTTTTTGCACACCTTGAAATGCAGAAACGTGCCATACAACATCCTCATTTCTTAATCATTTAAAAATAAATAGCATTGGTGTTTGGATGGAAGGAAAATGGTCTGATTTGCTGTTAAAAGTTAGACTGTTAGATCATTTATTCATTTATGACGCATCAGCCTTAAGCACCCTTATTCATATTGGGAACAGGGGTGATGTCACACTGTGCGAGAGGAGGAGCGCTTTGTATTACACAGCTCTGCCATTGAACAGGATTTCTCAAGAATTTCGAAACTAACCGAGATTATAAGCTGTCCTTAGCGTCATACATCAGCATCTTGTACAGTTCGCAGTATTAACTGTATACCTCAGTCTATTTCCTGCATAATACTGAAAGTAGACCTTTACCCTAACTGAGATTTCCTAAAGATTGCAACATTTCCTAATTCAGCATTTTGTGGACAGATGGAATTGGACTATTCAACTAGAAAAAACAGAACAGCTCCGCTGTTATAAGTTCAGCTTCTTATTTGCTGAAGTGGAAACCCTGACTAAAACAGCAGTCTGTGAATGAATAGCCAACATTGTTCCATAGAAACCAGTATTTAGTTCTTCCTCTAACTTAATTTTTAAACACATCACTGGTATTGAGAATGGCTCACCAACTGTTCTTCCCGCAGTAACTACTTCCACACCAAAGAGTGTTGTTGTCAGTACGATCTTAAAGCTCCCACAGTCTGGCGTACTGTGCGTGTACTGCAAGGAGCAGCATGGACCGTCTGCAGACGTTTGAGATATCCCACATTTCTAGTGACAAATCCCTAGAGTTCACACACTGTCTGCCATGGCGTCATCACGTCGACTTCCACGGAGTGAGGCGCACCCGACTTTGTTGGGGCCTTAACTGCGCTGGAGCGTGGTGCGTTCACACATCTGAAAACAGGATGGATTTCTGGTCTCCGACCAGCCAGTCAGAGAACAGGGCTGATAAAGGTTAAAGGTGGCTGATTTCTGTCACCAGCCGACTTACTACCCCAGTTCAGACATTGACTGATATTTTGTTCTGCCATGTCCTGATACGTAAAACCTTCAAAATAACAATTTTTGACAACCATGATATTCTATAAAACAATCCCTTCTATGAAAGACTGAATCCATAAACTTTATCTCCAATGGTGAATTTTTTAAACCCTGACCATGCAGTTGTTATTTTAGCATCTAGAACTTACTGTGTCCTTCATGTTCAGAAACCTTTGTCAAGCAGATGTATAATGAAATGAAATCGCTCTCTCTTTCAGCTCATATGGACCATCATGCCTTTGAGGGAGGACGCTCAAGACATTAGATTGTAAAGCACTTTTTTTTAAAACCTGAACTCTGTACCTGCCTTCACAGAAGGTGATGTCCACAACATAGTTAAGGATAGTATTTTTGCTTTCAATGAGGAAAGGTTATCAATATATTTTTATATCTTTTAATGACTGCTGCCTTGTTTTAATCATAGTATGGGTCCTAAAGCTCTGAGGGGTTCAGAGAATGTAAACTGTGTAAATCTCATCCAAAATGCATTAAGTAGTAAGGGTTCCTGTTCTGTCACGGCCCGGTCTTCTGCATATTCCAGGGACCACTCCTGTCAGTCCTGATATAGAGGTACAAGTCATATTCAATAAATTAGGATATTATTGAAAAGTTCATGTATATCAGTACCTTTAACTTAGTGAAACACATTATATAGATTAATTACACACAAACTGATGATTATAAGCCTTTATTTCTGTTAATTATGATTTCCAGCTAATGAAAACACAACATTTCAGATTACAATATTACATCAGACCAATATAAAATAAATTTGGGCTTAATGAAACATATGTTTAATACATGCTTAAAGGTTATTTTTAAAAGGTACTTTTAATCTGACAAACAAGCCTTATTGGAGCACATATTCCACTTTATTGAATATGACTGTATTAGCTGCACCATCTAGTAAGTTCTGCTTGATACTGCCTTCACATCCTGATCCATTCTGCTCGTTCAGTGCCAAAGCACTCTTCTGCTGTTTTAAGATGTTTGTGTCGTCCTAATTAAAGTATTTTATCCCGCTGGGCTTTACCCACTCAGATGGAGTGAATGTAACATTTGCTTTCTTAAATATTCATCAAGTGTGAACTTTAATCCAGAAATGTTGCACATGGCTGTTTGTTAGTCTGCACAACATGAAGCCATCATAATGGATCAAAGTAAAGTCCAGCTCAGATGTGGCCATAATTGTTTTTGAAGCTTTATTTTTATGGAAATAATTTTTTTAAGTGTTAATAACTGGTACTGCTGTTTTATTTGTATTCCCCCCTCCCCTCCCCACCGTCGCATTAGTTACTGAGTGTTGGATAAGGTAATACTGCACTTTCTTTTTCCTTCATACCTGCCGCTACATGTTGCCACTAACAGTGAGTCTGCTAATCCCCCCCCCCGTGTCTTACTGTAACCACTTCACACAAGGACGCAGGAGGACATACTCCTGTTTCACTGAAAGACATAGGTCATAATGTTCTCACGTTTAGTGGTATGTTCATTTAGGTTCAGGTGTAGCTTTAAGAAAGCTGAGGAAGAGACTTGAGTTTTATCTAGACTGCTGCTTAAAAGGAAAACAACCAATAAGGAGATCAGCTCCCGTCCATGCAAGAACGCCTGAAATTCACAGAGGTCAGTTTACTCTCTAAAACTGCACCATTCATTTAACGCCTACTCCAGGTTGGTTTTAATTAAGTATACGTTCAAGTCGTCCGGTATTTTTTTTTTGTCACATCACTCTTGTAGTTCATCTCTTGTCAGGTTGGAGCATTCGTTTTCTCTCTGTAAAGCCTTTTTGCAGTGACATGGACAGATGAAATAAAATGGAGCTAAAAATCCTTTCTTTGGCGTTTTTTATTTTTTTAAGAGTCTTCTCAATAAGAACGTAGAACTATCTAAATATCTACATGAAATTTGTCATTCATGCGGACATGTTTGGTCCAGATTTATTCTAGCTCCACGCTTCTGTTTGCTCTGACTGAATTTAAAAGTGTGTTCTGTGAACTGAGAAGGAGAAGAAATCTTAGGCAATTCTGCTACCGTTTACAGGCTCTCCTTGATTTGGAACATTTAGAATCCAAACCTTTAAAATCAGTGACTTGATGCAATCAGCTGAGCTTCCCTACATGGATCACTTCTTTCTACTTGGCCTTTGATCAACTGAATTTGACTATCCAGAGATATAATCTGGGCTGAACTGATTTCTCTCATTGGATCTGAATCTGACTCTGACTCTATGATTGGATTTGATTCTGCAGACAGCCTGCTCCCCTTTTATTGGTTTTATGAGTTCTGTATAAGCTTTAAATTAAATTCTTGTTGTGCAATAGCATAACTGCACAGTGTAGAAATAAAATGCCGCTGGTGAAAGGTTCCCAAAGCATGATTGGTCCACAGTGGTGAATAACAACTGGGAAGGTAGCATTTATAACATCTTTGCATTGAAATTTTATCAACCTATAAAATTTGTCTGATGATGCAGCTGAATGGTTTGTAACCTTCTGCATTAGATTTTTTGTAAAGACAAACACCTTTAAGAGATCTTTGTTCTAGTAAATCCTCCTAAAGTAGTTCTTGTGGTGCAACAACACTATAATAAGCTGCCTAGAAAGCGTATTGCTGTGAATTTCTAATGTTGCTGATCTTGTTAGATGTGAATTTAAAAATACAGCCAATCAGAAAGCAAAAAAAAGCGATAAAATCTATAGAAACAAAATCTGATAGGAATATGACTTCATGAACAATGTGGATGTAATAACTACAACACTTTCCTTATTTTTCAACCATTATTGGCACATAGAGTAAATCCTGTATAATTCAACTGAAAAATAATAAACACTAACAACACGGTTGCTTACGTGTGTTCTTCTTTAAACCAATACTTTTGAAGCGCCTTTTGTTTCGATTTATTTTTTGGGTTTTCTTTGGTAGGAGTCTGTCAGGATCCTAGATTTTGACTTGACTCTATAACCTAGCTTACAAAAGTTCTCCAAACCCTGTTCAGATTGGGAGGAAATCTCTTAAAAGTTACCTCAGGGTTGTTGTTTTTTTTCAGATTTAGTTCTGAGTTCTGGCTGGTTCTTCCTAAAACTAGAATTTCTTTCAGCTGAAGCCCTTCTGGGATTTTTGACATATGATTGGACTTGATGAGCCATGCTGAAAAATAAGGTCCTTTGTAATTTTTAGCTTTCTTGCAAGTTTTGGGTATAAACTGGTTTACAGCTATTCATGATTTCAAAAACTGCTGTTCCATCTGAAACCCCACATCATGATGCTGCCACTACTATGTTGCAGTGATGTGCTGTGTTGTTTTTATGCCAGACCAAGGCACATTTTTCTATAAGGTTTTGGGAGATTTTAGCAAGGCTTGGATCCTTTCTTTGGAAAGAGGTACTTCTATAGAAAACAACCACAACTCTTCAAGATGCTATCGTGGTATAATGGTGTGTTTAGTTTTTTATTCTCCTTCCTGATACCCTTGTACAAAATACCCTTTTTGATCCCTTGTAGTGTGTCTGAAAACTATGGCTTTAGCAAGAAAATATTAACAAAATCCTACCAGAAAAGCTAAACTTTATTTACAGTTCATCACATTCTCCCAGTTGATGTTAGGTATGAACCAAAGAAGACTCAGTGTTGGAATTGTATCAAAAGCTGGCTCAGAATAGTATTAGTTTAAGTATGTGCACACTTATACAACCAAGTTAAAGTAGTGCTTATTATTTTTGCAAATGTTTTCCTCCAACAGATTTGTTTTGCCCAGGTTATATTTTACAATAAAGTTGGAAAAAGTCATGAAATTATTTATTAAGCTCTTACCTTTTACATTTTCAAAAGTGGTTTGTAAACCTCTTTTTCCATTGTTTACAGATAATTGAACTTTTCAAAGTTCTTGTGTATTAAACCAGTTTGTGGCTCCTGCTATATGTTTTTGGGACTCTTGGCCCAGTGCGTGAATTAAAATCACGTGTTATCTTTTATTTCTGTCTGTGACCCCCAAAATAACTGCTATAGACTGGCGACATCCTAAAAAATGTATATGAATGAATTAAAAAACAGACTTTAATTATTTAATTTCAGTATTTAAAAGGTATATTTAATTATTTAGTAGGATCCAATCATTTAATTGTGCATTTCATAATTTAATGGCATATTTAATTATTTACTAATGTATTAAATAAATGCTACATTTAATGATTTAATGGGACATTTAATGGTGTATTTATTTATTTTATAATTTTATTTAACTTTGTTCCTTTTGGCCCTGCATACACCTCAGGGGGTCACATCATGATGATCCTGAAAATCATCTCGCGACCTGGTCCCCAGGGGGCACCGACCTCCACTTTGGAAACCCCTAATCTAGACTGTTCCAGCCTGTTTTATTTAGGAAAATAAATATGGTATGTAATGGCACACATTACATAGATTAAAATAAATAAATTAGAGCCTATTTGTGTAGTAATTTAACAAGACATGATGAATAAAAAATGATATATAAATTGGAAAAATATCTAAAGGAGGATCTGTAACAGAAGTCAAATATCTCAAAGTTTTTTAGAAAATTAAAGAAAAAGGCAAACTAATCTAACCACGTTATATTTATGAAAGCAGAGATTAGCCTGAGGTAACATAGTACCTGGTTTGAGTTACTTTGGTTCTTTTATTCGTCATCATCAGTGAACCTCCAACAGGAAATCTCCTCGTTTCATCACATGGTGCATGCCACAGCCCTCGGCAGCAGAACAGCGTTTGAAACCCATTCACTCCCCCCCTTGGAAATCAAAAGCAGCTCCTGTTCATTAGCTAATTACCTAATTAACAGAAAGCTAATTACGTTGTTGTGTGCACACAAACACGTGGAGAGGCTGTTATGTAACGGATGGTGATCCACAATTAATTTGTGACCACACTCCATCAAGTCAGGGCCGTAATCCACACAGTGCATCTGCAGCATGACACAAACAGAACACCATAATAAATTCAGAGTCAGCTCCTGGGCTCCACTGATCCTGTATTGACATGCAGATTGAGTCACTGAACAATTAGTGAGAAATTAGATTATCCTTTCAACTTGCGTCCTGAAACAGTTCATACACTTGTTGCTTTTTTATTTAATTCATTACATCAGACAATAGTATTTTGCGGCTTAGTGGAAAATACAGTGCCTAGTGACATCACGATATGGAAATTACATGCAGGATTTCATACAGGAATTCCATTGTTCAGTGGGTAATTGCTTTAAATGTAAAAGCTTTTCCTGTTATCTTTCTCCACTTCAGATATTCTCCCCACCAAAAACAAAGCTAAAGTAAACTTAGGGGTTCATTAGAGACAAAGCTAAGCAGATTAAATACAAGTCCAAACAGAGGCTGATTTTATCCAGTTAAGGTCCACTCCATTTGCTGTCTAAAGAGACTCACATTAACTGCAAAAGATTTGAGAAGATTCGAACATGAAGCTACCAGGAACCCATTTTCCTCCAATAGTGTCATAGTACAGAACTGCAACCTACCTGGAGTTCCTGTAAGTACCAGGTGTTCAGTGCTCAGAGACATGGTCATGGTTTGAAGGGTGAAACCCAACCACCTCTGAACAAGACAGATACGATGAAACATCAAGACTGGACCAAGAAATATCTAAAAAAAACCTCAACTGCAGATGAATGGACGCATGACTGGATCAGCCAGGGCACAGAACTCCACTTCGATTTAGATTCCAGCAAGGTGAAGGTACTAGGATGAATAAAAAGGACCTTTTCGGGCCAAAGATAGGCTCAAAAATCAGCTCCCAAACCTACCACAAGTTTTTAGAAGACACTGTCTTCAAGCAGTGGTGCAGAAAAACATCTGCATCTTTCAAGAAGACCATCATTTTTATGAAGAGCAAAGCTCCATCCCATGCATTGCAGGATCCTAAAATGTCTATTCATGGCTATGAACTAAATACTTGGTTGGGCCTCAATTAATGCATTAATGCAGCGTGGCATGGAGGCAATCAGCCTGTGGTTCTGCTGAGGTGTTCAGGACGCCCAGGTTGCTTTGGTAGCGGCATTTGGGTCATCTGCATTGTTGGGTCTGATGTCTCTCATCTTCGTCTTGACAATACCACATAGATTCTCTATTGGGTTCAGGTCAGGCCAATCAAGCACAGTAACACCATGGTTATTGGACCAGCTTTTGCTATCTTTGGCAGTGTGGGCAGGTGCCAGGCCCTGTTTGACAGTGGAAGCCAAATGAAAAGGGTCTGCTGAGAGGTCAGTGGCACATTTAGAAGCAGATGTGGACACAACCCAAAGGTCTTGAGCCTTGCGTTTTTGAGCAGTGCAAAAACCTCACAATCAACAAATTATTTTGTAGGTTTTCGTCGTGGGCCACAACAAAATTTTTCAACTTTGCCATGCAAAAGCTCAGATACCCTTTGAACGTTTGTACATTTTGTCACATTACCCCCAAGAACTTCACTGTGATGTAGTGGCATTTTTTTGTAACACAAAGCAATGTATAATTGGGAAGTGGAAGGAATATGATACATGGTTTTGAAAGTGTTCTACTAATAAAAATCTGAAAAGTTTGGTGCGAATCCTGTATTCAGCCTCTCCTGAATGTTTATAGAGTGATGTGCAGCGTTAGTTTTCCACCACACTTTTAATCTCTTGCGACTCTTCCATAAAGACCTGATTTGTGGGGTTCAAAATTATTAGTAGTCCTGCAAATAGATACTTGTGTGTATCTATACAGCTCTTCCAGAGTTACCATGGGCCTCTTGGCTTTTTCTCTGATTAATGCTCTCTTCATTTGACCAGTCGATTTAAGTGGACAGCAATTTCTTGGTAGGATTTCAGCTGTCCCATACTGTTGTTATTTTCAAATGATGAATTTAAAAAGTGCTCATTGAGATGTTCACATCTTGTCAAGTTGCTTTATACACATACTGTTTTTTAAACCTCATCAGAGCTTTCTTCCTGAGCTCTCTGAGTTGATTGGTCCTTATGATACTGTTGCTTCACCAATGCTCTTTAACAAACCTCTGAGACCTTCTAAGAACATTGAATTACAGCATTACTTTGTGTTGGACAATCACATACAATTCTAATTAAATACAATGTTGCTGGGGTTGTAACGTGAAAAAATGTTGAAAAGTTCAAGGGTTATAGTTATTTTCAGAGTATTTGAAGCCTATAACTGGTACACAGAGTAATTAAACATGATATTTCTGAGAACATGTGTAAAATCACTGGCACAATAAAACAGTCTTAGAACAGAATAATGTCTGTAAGATATAATCTGGGTTCTATTAGGATTATTAACATCACTGTAAAACTCAACGCCACATATTTAAATTTGAAATGTTTTGTAATAATAACAATGGTCAGAAGGTGGCGCTCTTCACCAAGGAACAGTCCTACCTGAGTGGGCTCAGCTTCCGCCCTCTTCCCAGCTATGATAAAGCTACAACCATTCAGTGATTTCACCTCCCTTAACCCTGATCAAGTAAAAAAATAAAAATAAAATAGGAGTTGCAATGGTATCAAATATACCAGTTTAGCTGGTGCTTTCTTTTCTACTTGAACAATAGATGAATGTTTTAGAGAGATCTGCCCCCACCCCAAAAAAAAATACTTTCTTCTTCTGATAAAGTGTGCAATTTTCAGTTCAAACAAGAGTGCTTGTTAATTTTCTCAGCTGACATTTAGGAACTGAGAAAACCTGGCCCACACATTTGCGATTGTGGCTCCATTGTACTAAAAAAACCAACCCTACACTCTCCTTATATCCAGTCTTTTTTAAAAGCATATCAGATCTCTTTAAACAGGTCAAACACAAACTAGAGGTTATGAACATATTTTTCATCTTGTATTTGAATTTTAGAGCACTACCTTTGAAGAGTTACACTCTAAAACTAATTTGAAAAACCATTAAATGATAGCCATTATAACAATTTAAATGTTAGTTCGTAAATGTGAAGTCCAATAAAGGTTAAGTTCCTTATTTTGGTTTCAAATCCTAATTAAAACGTTTAATTAGCATTTAACTGAAGTTAATGGTTCAGTCAATTTTTATTCCAATTTGTCATGCGTCACTTTTAGCACATGTGGATGATATTTTTGTATGAGCTGTTAGCAAATATTAACGATTGCCATAAGAAAATTGCCTTTGTTGGAACAAGGATTTACGTTTTTATCCAGCGTTAACTAGCTTAGCGACAACGCTAATGCTAAAGTCAAACCTGCTAGCATGCCAATACGTTAGCTGTGGCTGTCAGGGAGGAGTTTACATACCACCTTTTAATGATAGATCACAAAGCAATTGTTATTTTTTGTCTCTTTATAACATGAGAGGACAAACTCCATGAAACCCCTTAAATTAGTACTCAAGTAACTATACTATAATATATTAAAATGGCAGCTTTCACAGGTACTACATAAAGAGGGCAAAAACTAATTAGCTCAGTACCGATTATTAACTTAGTAATTGAGTTGAATAAGTACATTTTAAAATTTATAATACTGTCTTTAAGCTGTTAAACTTCAATAATTTTTACTCATAAATATTGTTTATAATCTATCCAAATTAAATCTCTGCAAATTGTTGCATCAATTCTATTGGTTAAATTCTAATTGTGAGTTTATATATTTATTTGCTGTAAGTTAAGAGGGTTCATTGACCTAATGAAAAGTTGACTATTAAGTGAATATTCACTTAGGGAGCGCCATGTGCAGTCTTGGCTCAGTACTATTTAGAAACATTATTTAAAATCCATCCAAATAAAATGTATACAATTTGTATACATATTTCACAGCTTAGAACACACACAGTTTGTTTTATTAGAGTGTTTTGTTTTTATTCGTGAATGATTAAGAGGGGTGGGGGTGGAGGGGGGAGGGGGGGAGACTTTCTGAAATTTCAGAAGTTCCTTCTTCCTCAGCTTTTATTCGTCGGCATGGACATTTCGGCTTTTCTGACAGCCCACCCTCTTTCCTGTCACACCTACAGGTAAAACTAATGCACATCATTACAGCTCCTGCCCCCCTCTCCCCATCCATAGATAGGACCCACTTAAGTACTTCGTTAAATGTACTTCATTTTGTAAAACATCTGCAACGTAATAAACCTTGTTTTGCCCAGCAGGTGGATATATGACGTCACGGACTTGGAACATCAAAACAAAAACATCCAAATCCGCGTTTTCTTCCCCCCCCCCCCTCTCTCGCTTTCTCTCTCTACTTCTTCTCGCGTGTTAAAAATCTAATAACATTAAAGCCTGGACCCCGTGCCTTTTTTCCCCTCTCCTGCGAGCCACACTGGCGACTCGGCGAGAGCGAAACTCCACGATTTGCCATATTTCGACGCCCTCGGTAAGATTATCGTTTTCTCCTTGCAGATAAGTTAAGTTAGAACCCCCTCCCGCCGTTCTCCTCCTCCTCACCTTCACTGGCAGCCCGTAACCAACGCGGAGGCGAGCGGAGGAATATTTGTTGGTGTTTACGGTGTGATTTGTTGTCGCACGCGTCCGCGGTACACAAGCTCGCGTGCACAGGTTCGTTGTCTCACGCCAGCAAATCGCCCCCCGCCCCCCCCCCCCCCTGCCCCGCGCACCCCTTACCTCCTCTTTAACCATCCGCGTGCGCTGCTCGTTGGCCGCTGTAAAGCGTGTTTTCCTCCCGGTAAGTTTCACAGCTCTCATCATGTTAACATTAGCTTTGTTGTTTCGCCTGTAGATACCTGCTGCTGCTCTAACACTCTCGCACCGAGTCTAACTTCGCGGCTGGATTATTAGACATAGCGAAACAACCCCAAACAGTTTTTATAAACTTATGATGGGACCCCCTGTTTGCGGGGTGTGTTGGGGGTGTGTTGTTTTTGTTTTGTTTTTCTGAAAGTTAAAAGAAGTTGAGGCTACTCCTGAGACGCTTGGAGGGGGGGTCCTTTTTTGGAGAACAAGTAAAGTCGCAGTTACAGCTGGATAGAAGCGACAGAGCAGCGGTAGCCACACAGCTTGTCATTTTAAAGTTACTTACGAAGAATAAGAAAAGTTTTCGCCGCAATGTTTAACTGTATTCGGTGGAAAGGAAAAATTAGCAGTGATTTCTTTGGCAGGGAAGGAGCTTTTCCCCCACGTGTTAGCTGTCCTCCAAACATAAAAATCACAAGAAAAAAAGTATTTGAACTGCACTTAACTACAATTCATCAAACCATTTACTAGCACTTCGGCTACTTTCTTTTAACTGTCCATCTCTTGCGCGTAAAAATCCGTATTTTTATGTGTGGCGTGTCTACTAGGCATAAAACTACGCACAGTTTTAAAGCGGATATTCGCTTCATTGTCAACTTTTCAACCAAAAACAGTCCTCACAACATTCAATGAAAATTTCCACAGATAGATTTTACCAATCAAATTAGTGTAGATGGATTTTAATATGTGAATTTAACAGCTAATAAATATTTTACTAAATTTAATACACTGAAACCACTTTTTTTAAATGTTCCCACTCAAATAGGTTAAGTACATTCTAACTAATTAATACGATAATTGTTCTAATCTACTCTATCCTCCTGTTGCCAATAGAAACAAAACGCGATGTGGTCTGTGATTAGAGTATACAATGTCACTAACATAGCAATGAACTTTCTATTCTAAGGTACCATGTCAGTCTTTCCACTGAAATCCAGAGCTAACATGCTATTCATTGGCAACCACTGCCTCAGGGTTAAGAAGCTGAGCTTGCTAGCAAGTTTAACCTTCGCATTAGCACTATTGCTAAATAAGCTGTGAGTGGATACAAACTTCAGTTCTTGCTCTGATCCATAAAATCTCTCGACCACAAGTTTCATGACAGTGCCTTACTTTCACTAAGTTGACATATTCATTCTTATACTAAAAAAAAACAGGAATTTTATGAGGTATTAAACATTAACACTGTAGAAAATTATTTTTTTCTTAGCATTTTTGTTTGTAAATGCAATGTTCAATAATAGTTACTTTTGAACAACATTAGCTTATCCAATCTAAACATTTTGATTAGAATTTACCTGGAGAGGTTGATTCAGTCACTGCGGTTCTCATTCTTAATGTTAAGTTGAATGGTGGGGCTGATATGTTTATAAGGGCTGTATTAGTAAAATTGAAAAACTGTTATAAGACTTGGGATTGAGAAAGGTTTTGTCTTGGAACGAGAGAACTATGTTTTTTTTTTTCCAGTTTTAATTAGTTTAGCAAGAGCCCTGAAAACGAGCATGATGAGCTTCTTATGTGTGGTTGTTGAGGAAAAAGGTAAAATGCCACCTTATTAAAATAGATTAAAAAAATGTATTGTCAGTTCCGTCATTTTATGTAATTTGTAGCATTGGAGGACAAGCCAGATTAGCAAAACATAGCAATAATTTGTCAGTTTTGAGCTAATTCAGCTAAGTACATTTTAAAAACTGGTTGGAGTTTGGCTTATTTAGCTCATAATCTCTACTTTAAAATATGAATAAATATTTTAACAGTTTTTTGAAGTATCACCACCCATCCGAACATATCAGCCTTTCTGTTGGAGAATAACAGCTGACCTTACTAAATCTTCAGGTAAATTCGGTTCCAAACTTTTAAGTAGGATTTATTACCAAAATAAACTGATGCTAGAATGAAACTATAATTGAACATTACAACTGCAGACTAATTAATGTGGTTGATTAAAAAAACTGAAATAATTTTAATGCTTGATATTTACCAAAATTCCTTTTTATAGTGTAACATTTCAACCTCAACATTGTTTTTTAAACTATTGTGATTACTTTGCACTTGGTTGTAAAAAGTTTCACCTCGAGGATATTATTTACCAAGTTATGGTATGGACTTTCTTATTCTTATGAATATATATTAAAAAAATAAAAGAAAATATCACAGTAATTAGTTAAAGCTCTGTAAGCAGTTTTCATGATATAAAGGCCATGCCATTCAGAGTAATGTTATTCTTTTATTTTCTTTTCACTGTAGAAGACAAATGCTTATTCTCAGATGTCTTTATTCTGGCTTAGCTAACCTAAAATAAACAGGTTTATTGCTCATGGACCTCTTAAATATTTATTACACTGTCTAATACAGAATTTATATTAACCTAACCAAAATCTGATGTGGATTTGCAGCAGAAATGATTGCTATATTATCTGTAAATTGAAATAAGCAAATATATTTTTTATTTCGAACTTCGTACATGCAGACATGAAACAATTGTTCCAGTGTTTCATACAGTAAACGTGAAGCACTGGAAACATTGCAAAAGAGAAACTGCAGCTTTAACAACTTTTGCTGGCGGTGCGCCCTCCTTCTTGGTTCTTGGGATTAGTCATTGTCTGAAGGGGAGGAAGAAAAAAAAAAGACACTTTTTTGTAGGAGAAGTAAAGTAAACAGCCTCAAACAGGCGAACCTTGACAACCCAGATTAAGGAAAACATTGGAGATCAAACAGTGCTGCTGCTGGGCTGTTGTCATGAGCTGCATGAGAGAGAGAGAGAGAGAGGGACTATTTGAACAGGCGCTCGGGTTTTGTGTGCTCACTTATGCAGAAATGGACCTTCACAAATGCTGACCCAGGTTCTAGGGTGCAGGATGGGCTTTCTTCGCAACTTTTCCTGGCCTGCAGTTTGACATGGATGTTACACGCTCGCATACAGCCTTTCCTGTGTCAGATGTAGATGACTTAGCTTCGTCCCTCGAGATAATTATGCTGTCTTTGCTCGCTAAATGAATATATACTAAGCTGGCCGTGGAGCAGTGGAAAGGAAGGAAGATCTTGAACTTTGAGTAAGCGCACTGTTACGACACAAGATCTGTGATTTCTGTGTTATTTGGAAAGCCCTTATTTCTAGTTTGGCCTCTTCAGCCTTCTCAGGCTAAGGCTCTCCTTTGTACAAAGCTCAGGTTGAGCAGCTAAGAAAGTAATCAGTCACTCATGCATTCAGTGAGTGGACTCCCATCCCTGAGTGGAGCTGCTCTCTCTTTCATCTGATCCTAGTCCCTTTAAAAACCTGTGCTGGGTACCGGGGGGTAAAGGGGCCCCCCGTTGGGGAAAAGGGGTTTTTTTTGGCCCGTGTGGGAATAAGGTGCCTCATTTGCTCAATTGTTTCTTTTTGGGTTTATTTCATTCACTCTTCATTTGACTGGAGAGACGCAGTACCCTCAGACTGCACGCTTTCAACACTGTATCGAAAGCAAGACAAGCGACGGATGAATAAAGGACATTAATTTGTTGTAGTATTTATTTATTTATTTTTTGCACATTTGATTCAGACCACAAAAAAGGGAGGAAAAGTGCCGACAGTATTAACACCAAAGCAACACGCTCTTTTTTGGGAAATTCATAAACACGCGATAAAAAAAGAAAGCGAACAACCAGGGTAAAAGGTTTATGTGGCCCGGGGGGTGGCGCACCCTGACAGACGTTCCTCCTGGCCCAAAGGGCACGGCCGTGGGCTTCGGGAGGGTGGTGCCCGTGGGTGGTCGGGTCTCAGGGGGACATTACTTTAAGACCTTAATTTTATTGTCTCCTAACGTTATCTGTCCTCAATAAAGGGAAGGATTCAGGCAAGAACTTTCACAGCAAGAGGGAGCATGCACTTACAATCACCTAACTTGAGTTAGAAAATGAATTTACTTCAGCTGCTGTGTCATAAACAGTGCACAACATTAAAACACAATGCTTGGAAGGATAAAGGTAAACCGTTTACCTGCTGGAGTGTTCATTAACTTTTGTTTTCAAGTAAATGTTGCATTGCTGTTGTATCAGTAATATGACAGCGGGACCAGTGAAATAATACAACTATGTTCATGTTCCTTTTTCTCAACCTGGCTTTAAAATATCTCAGTGGAAATATATTTGTTTCTCTAAACTTCAATAATTGTGTTTTCTAGAGATGCACCATTTAATTGGCCAGAGATTGAAATCAGCCAATTTTCCCTTTTCATTTATTGTGATTTTATAAAAGCCTCAACCAGCAGCATTACATTACTTTGGGAACGTATGATTGGATGCATACATGGGGTTCATCTTTTAATTCCTTCATTTTCTGTTGGATTCAAAGCTACCAGCTATATCAAAGAACCTCCACCTTCCATGTGTTACAGGTGGAACTCAAAGGAAACTCTGAATCGTTACCAATTTCAGTTTAAATGCATTATGTTGCTAATGGACTTCTCTCCAAACAAAATAAGAACAACTGGAGACAGTCTCGAGACTCTAGTGAAGCCCATTATTTATCATTTTCTTGTCCAGATAGGGGTCACTGAAGATCTTGGGGGGGCACACCAAACCCACAAGCAATAATAGACTTCCAGTTGTGTAGAAGATGGGCATTCAAAAATAGCCCACTGTAAAGGACAAAAACGTGACAAATGTGTAAAGAAATAAATGTTATAACTAATTGAATCTCATCTTTTCCTATTGCCCCCCCCGCCCACTCTTATAAATTTCCAGATTTGCTCAAAATGTCCTTAAAAATCATGATCCAACCAATGAAAATTAAAAATAATGTACAGCGTTCTGTTACCATTTACTTTCTTCTGCCCCATCCAAGGAGTTACTAATATAAACAGTTAAATGCTTGAAATTTACTTCATTAACCTCCTGACTCTCGTTTTGAAAATCCACCATTTCTGAAGCAGCTCAGCTCTTATCTGTTTCTAGAAGAATGCAGGTAGGCCTCCAGACACTTGGGACCGAGACATATGCTACAAGCTGTGCTCAGCTGCCAGACGAAACCTCAGCACCTGTTTCCATCAGCTGTCCAGTGTGTGTGTGTGTGTGTGTGTGTGTGTGTTATGTGACCGATGAGCCAGAGTTATTTTATATGGGATTTTCCTTCTCTTTCAGTGTGTTTTTTTACAATCAAACCAAAGTGTTTTTCTTCAGGATTCTGATGTGCGGTTTTTTTGTCATTGTAGGACAACATGGAGAGGAAGTGGTGCTGAGAACAATCTGAAGCCCATTGTGGTAGCTGGCATCATCAGAACTGTGAGTGATCTCTTTCTGTTTAAGCCTCTGTGGTGACAAAAAGGTCTGTAGTTATTTGGTCACCTGTGTTACAACATAGACTGTGATGTTTTTTGTTTTTCTCCAGCTTTGCAGTGTTCAGTATTTAATTCTTCCTCTTGGCACTTTAGATCAGAAGAAGCAAAAAGTGGTTTGATGGCAACCACTGAGCTCCTGAGACGAGATGCACTGATTGGAGTTTTCTTTCCAAATCTAATAAAGCTCTGAACTCCTGATCTTAACCTTTTGGCCAATTTCAATATCTCTCTAAGAGTGAAAAACATAATCTGTCTCACTTTTCTGCTTGAATTAGAAATTTGACTGAGTACATGGTAAATTGTTTACCTTAACGAACTTTAATAAACGTACACATGACAGGTTGCTGGACAACTGTGTTTGTTAACTTAAATATCTAGGTATGTATAAACCACATCATAGAGCTTGAATATTTTCGTCACATTTTGTTTTGTCTGCGTCTGAAATGACAGACGTGCTGCAGATTGCAGGACCAACAGCCCTTACAACAAGGCTTCAATCTGAAACTATAAATAAAAGCAGCAGTGTCTGCAGTAATGTTTAAGTAGGGAATAAAGCCACAAACTCTTCTGTTAGCTTGTTGAATCATTTTACTTTAACTTTACATGTAGAGATTGACAGTTAATGACCATCAAAATGGTAAAACAATGTCACATAGTGGCCACTTGTGCCTTCTGTACTCGCACCTTTTTTCAAACACCTTACAGATAAAAGGTAATCGCTACAGTGTTCCTCAG
Source organism: Crenichthys baileyi (assembly GCA_036173005.1). Taxonomy (NCBI): domain Eukaryota; kingdom Metazoa; phylum Chordata; class Actinopteri; order Cyprinodontiformes; family Goodeidae; genus Crenichthys; species Crenichthys baileyi. The sequence goes on from JAHHUM010002196.1 coordinate 56,474, forward strand.
TCACACCAAAGATAAGATGTTCTACAAGTGAAAAGCACCTACAGGCCTTTTGTCTTCCCTACACCACTTTTTGGGTTTAATTTTGACAGATTCCACTAAAATGGAATAAGACTAAAATGCATAAAAAGGAAAGAAAAAAAGTGCTGCTGGTTGCTTTTATATATGTAGTAGTTTCAAATGTATTAGGAAATGAAGAAATGACATGTTAGTGCCCATTTATGCTTCATAACGCTTATCCCTAAAGTATCAGACTTTTTTAATTAATGTGACAAAAGGTACAACAAAGTAGATGCTGTTAGTTGATGCCTTTATAGACTGAAAATAGTGGGAGTTCTTACTTTTAATGCATTTAATGAATAGAACAAGAAAACATCAGGCTTTATATCAACGAGCAGCGCTGATCAAGGGAAAATTGGCTGACTTCAATCTTTGGCTGATTGATTGGTGCAAATCCATCTACAACTAACGGGCAGTAGCCACTTTACAACTGTGCAAACATAGACTGAAAAAAAGTAGACGGACAGGAAGTGGGGAAGACATGCCTCAGTGGGCTCCGGTTCAGGACTCGAACCTGGGAAACCTGCTGCATCGTGTATATGGGTCACACACTCTACTACTGCACCACGCCCTCAACTTGGATTCTTTTAAAAGCAGGATCTCCAGGTCCCTCGTCGCCTGATTCCAGTCACTATCTAAATCAAAGCTGAGATTTTAGAGATAGAGAATGGATATTAGGTGACTTGGGTGAAGTTTCTGTCCTGAATGTATTAAAGCTAAAGAACAGTGGATTACCTTGAACGATGTAAAGGGTTCATCCGAGAATAAAAACCTAGTTGAACTGAACTACACATGCCACAGTCTGGGAGAGGGGGAAAAGCCATTACTGCTAAGGAGTATAAGTGTAATGCTGCTTTAATAACACATGTCAGAGTCAGAGATTTGTTGTGAAAAACGAAAACAATACTTTTTTATTCTCCTTTGTCTCTTCTTTTTGCTGTTTTTATTTTTTTTTTATTTTTCAGCACTAGAGGCCTGTATTTTTGACAGTAGGCAGACAGGAAGGAGGGGCAAAGAGAGGGGGAGACATTCGGCAAATGTCGCCGGGTCCTGGACTCGAACGCGGGACGGCCACTTCGAGGACTATAGCCTCTATATGTGGTCGTGCGCCAAACCCCTACACCACCAGCGCCGCGCCCTTTTTGCTGTTTTTAAAGAAAAAAATCCGACTTAGAATAGCATATGATGTGTTGCCCAGTTTTATGAACTAATTAATGAGTCCATAGCTGAACACGATGGTTGTATGGAGGTCAACTAATTGGCAATCATGTAACACCACATGCAGAAATCCTAGTTTGAAGTAATTAAACACATTTTTTTTGATCCTCTCATAACAAGTTGTGTGGTTTTGATATTTTTTTGCTTCCACTGGCAGCAATCACGTCACTCGAACTGGTGCGGTTAGATCTGTGAAACATTTGTCTGTTTATGCCTCTTTTTTGCTGCTACTTTGTTCTTTCCCTCTTCTGCTGTGGTGGCTTCTCGCGCTATCTCACAGGTTCTTCTGTTCACGCTACAGAAAGCAGACTTCAATTATATCAAAGTGTTCAGATCTTAAAAGCTGCTCAGAGCTGGATGTCAAGCACTTGAAACTGTAAGCCTGTGTGGCCTGGCTGAAAGATTAAATCATTACTTTGCTTTATCGGAGTAATGGGATAACGAGAGGAGCAAAAACTGACATTTACTAATATGAACTATCACTTAAGCCCGGATAAACGTAGAAAGCAGCGTAATGTAAATTAAAGTTGTAGCAGACATTTTTAGGGCCTTCATCCTTGACTTCTTGGCTGTTTTCCGGTTGGCAGTCGCAGCCTAATAAGAAACACAACATGGCAGGGCCTGCTCTTCTATCATCGTTGCTGGCTGGAAAGTTGGCGTGCTTTGATCATGTCTTTTGGGCGCATCACTCCGGCTTAGCTCGCTGCTCGCTATGTGATAAGCCATCAGAGCACTCAGATCTCAGGCTGGCTTGAGGAGAGACAGGAGAGCGTAATGGAGACGAGGAGAGAACAGCAATGCAGATTTTGTTGACAGACTCTTACTGCAGCTGCTTTCTTTTTGCCTTTGAATTCAACAATCTTGCTGTCCCTCTTCACTCATCTGTGAAAGAAAAAAGAAACCCCTATCTTGGTATCAAGCTCTGTTCCAGCGTTATGCAGTTTGACCTGTTGGCAGTCACAACACTTTTAATTCAGAGCACACATTACCTTCCTCAATACACACGTCATTTAATTAGAAATGCATGGATGTGGCTTTTCCTGGCTAATTCCGATCTCCAGTTGTCTTTATTGTCTGACCTGCCGATTCCACTTGGGAGTTGTAATACTTTTAAAGAAAGAAAGGTTGTGTTTGTTATAGGTGGTAAAAATGAATGAATTACAAGATTATTGGAGATGCACCAATCAATTGGCCAAAAATCGGAACTGGCCGTTTTCCCTCGGTCGGTTTTGAACGGTTCTTTGCAGGTCAAACACTAGAAAGTTTCTTCACCCTGATTTAAAATATGAATTAAACTGAGAACTGAAACGATTTTCCGTCTGTAAACACGTCAGCAAACGGCAACTTCTTTGATGTCAAAACAATCAGATAGGTTAAGGACACATGTTGCGATGCATGAACTGAGATCATCTTCATTATTTTTTCTTTTGTGTGTTATAGCCATGAGCAAAATTGGATAAAGAAATTGGAAGGTCAGACCTTTAAAGAAAACCAGAAATTAAAGCCTAGTCCTTGAAAGCCAGGATGAAGATGTTATTTGTTTATGTCTATCCTTCCAACATCTGCCAGGAACCAGTCTCCTTTCTGTTTTTATTCAATCTGGAGCTGCTCTGATCAGGTCTTTCTGGCCCCTAACAATTCCCAGTTATCGTTTGAGTCTGAATTGCCGATTTTTAATTTCAACAGATTCAGATTTATTATTTTTGCTCTAAGGATAATAATGGATAAAAGGCAGCGATGGAGTGCCAGGTTACTTGACCAAAGCAGTAGTTTTGGGTTTTGCCTGCACTTTATGGAGAAAATATTTAATTCCAATGCTGCTGCTATAAACTGTGATGATGATCTCGATGAATTCACATTTTCCTGATGCTTTTCTTTCTTTGCTATTAGACAATGTTCCCAACACTCTGTGAGCTTCAGCATCTAAACCACCAAGTTATTTTATGCATCCAACCATTCGTCCCAAGCCTTGATTTGATTTTAGCTTAAACTGACAAAAAGTACGTCAGAGGAGACGCTGTTGTTTGATGCGTTTATAAAGTAGACCTAAAATGGTGGGACTCCTCCATTTTGATGTTTAATTCGTAAGAAAAAAAGAAGTTCTGGTTTGATAGGTTTGTATGACCCGCCGATCAGGCCAGAGCCGATCAAGGAAAAACTGTCCGATTCCGATCTGTTGCTTAATAATTGGTGCATTTCTAGATGTAAGCTGTTATTTTCAGACGTGCTCCTAAACACAGTCAGCAGATAATAAATAGTTCACTTTGAAGTTCAGCGCTACCTTCTCTCACTGCTGCTTTCCCGTGTTTGTACATAAAACATCGTTTTAAAGCCCCATTGTGAAAGGCTGCTCCTAATTGACGGGTTGCTGCTTGTTTATTTGATATATGTTTACAAGCTGGGAGGTAATTGGGACGCAGTAATTACCCAAGATGCAGAAGAGCTGTGTTTAGGCAAAGGTGCTGGCATGCTGATGAGGGTGGAGCACAGATGAAAGTCTGCAGGCCACTCTTCTCATCCGATGCGAGCTGTTAAAACACTTGGCAGCTACGTGAGAGCAGAGATGGCCCTTATTCAGCCTTATTGTTTACTAAGATGATGCACTGCATGAGATTAAACTCATGATGCTTTTATCTAAGCACTTTCCTTTTCCTTTTTTTGTAAAGTTGTTAACAGCATGCCTGAGCAGTTAGAAGCAACAATAAAAGGCCGTTGGATGTAAGGGATTTGTGAATCTGAAGTCCCTCCAGATGATGTTGCTCCTGCACTGATAATGGCCTTGTTAACTAAGATTCATGACTTCTTCTCTCCCAGTGCCCTGGATATTGAGCTAGAATGTTCTCAGAGTACCGTGTTAGCAACAGTGAAGTCATTCTGATGTGGTTTTGTGAGCTATTCGTGGAAGGTGGTGACGGTATCTTCCCTGACTTCTGATGATTCAGTTGACCTGAGACCGGGGTGGCGCGGGTGGTATTTGACTTTTGTTTGCAATCCAATTCCACTTTCACACCAACTCTCGCTTTCTTTCTCTCTCTCTCTCTCAGTCTTTCACTAACGCTTTCTCTTACTCTCCTGTGCACTCCCGCTAACACACAGGGATGCACACCTTGTTTGTGCGCAGGTTGCTGTTGTTTGAAAGCCTGCCCTCCCAGTGGAGCCTCAGACATTGTTGTTGTTTGGCTGTATTGCTCAGAATGTGTGACTTGCATTTGCCCCGGCTCCTTTGAGGGAGTTTGTTTTTGTTCTCAGTGTTGTAAACAGGGCAGGGCCTCATTCCCATACCACCCAGTTAGAGATGGTTATTTTCTCTGGAGTTGTTTTTTTTTGTTTTTGTTTGTTTGTCTGTCTTGGTTATCATTTGGGTCAATAGATGAGCCTTGGACAGAATAATGTGCCGAAGCAGATGGGACCAGCCATGTGCAGCATGTGGTGGCCGCATTAACTCTGTTGTTCTTTTGTGAATAAAGGGAATTTCAGATCTTTTCATTTGCTTCAGGCTTTTTTGTTCACACAGTTTCAGACATTATATGTAAGCACACATTCACATATTACTTTATTTATCTAGTTATTCGCTGAAAGTTGCTGTTTTTGTAATTAGAGAGATTTCTGGTTTTGTTTTACATGTTGTTTGATTCCTGTTTTGTAATGCTTCAACCTGCTGATTCTTTTTAGGTTTCAGCTATTCCAAATAATTAGCAGGACTTGCTCTTTGCTTTTTCATTCGTGATTATTTTGGCCAGTTTGGGTTAGGAACTTCTTTGTCATAGCTTTTACTTCCCCGGACCTTCTAATGATTTAAAAAAATGTTTTGATGACTTCTTTGTCAGCATTTATCTAAGCTCCTATGTTGTTTAAGGATGTAATACATGAGCGTGAAGTTAAGATCCACCCAAAGACCCCTGTGAGGCCCAAGCTTCACATAGTGGCTGAGCGTCGTAGGCCCAGATGTCTGTAAAGTCCCTTGTAGATAAGAGGGAAAAGCTGCAGTGGCTCACACAGACCCTGCAAACTACCAAATCCCCCAGCAGAACAAACATCTGTAACACAAAGCCAGTGATGGGTTCAAATGGTTGGGAGCTGACATGGGAGGAAATTTGTGAGTGGAAAACATGACTTTGCTGTTCCTCTGCCGTAACCTTACCGCCACGGGTTTGGTGTAATGAATAGAAGAGCGGGAATCGCCTGCATGCTGTTTGCTGTTGCAAAGCACCTTAATGTGTTTTTTTTTTTTTTTTTAATCTTGCTAGCACTCTCAGAGACTGGAAAAAAGAATTGCAAAGTTAGTTGAGTAAGAACCCGACTGAATACACAGGACTCATTTCTCATGAACCAGTTTATTCAACCGTGAACTCTGTAGGCTAAACACACACCAACTCAAAAATATAACTTGTATAAGAAACAGTGAGGAATTAATCACAGTTTCACAATTAAACGATTTAAAAGTGCACCATCATTTCACTGTTACTGCTTTCTGAATGGTGTGGGAGACGTTTCTTCTTTGTTCTGTTTTGTTAGATTATCTAATCCTGCTTGTGTTCTGCTTCCTGATGTGTTTCACAGTTTGTCTGTAGACACCTGCATGCATCCCCTGAGGTGACATCAAAAGCTTTACCAAAGTCACGTAGCGCAAGTGCAAAATGTTATTTGTCAAAAACAATATGATTCAGTTAGAGCGCAGAAGAAAAGAGAAATAAATGAGTTTAGTCATCAGCTTTTCCTCAGAAGTGGTAATTTGTCTTTCACAAGGCTGCGTTTACAGCTGATCTGAACACTTAATGCTGACAAACTTTAGGTTGACTTAGAAGAAGCTGAGTGGAAATTGTTTTAAATGATTTTTTATCGTTTTTCTTGATTTCTTTTTGACTATCTCCAGATTGGCAGTCTGTTGTCAGCCTAAGGACTTCAATAAAGAATGAAGAGTGGTGGAGACCACAGACAAACTAATCTGGGATTGAAACCGTAGGCAGGAGTTATCTTTGTTCCAGGTGGCAGAAAGCATCTGTGACGTGGATAGATGGGCAGTTTCAGTCTTGTACATGTGGTTAACTTGACAGCACCAGTGGTCCTGCTGGATGTAATGGGTTGTGATGTGTAACATCTGCAAATTTGTTACACAATTAAGTATTTTGTTTTCACTTGTGAAAACTTGAGCAGTTTTTTTATAGCAATTTGTATCTTTTCATAATTCTTGCACCTCTTTCTCCTTTCGGCAGACAGGGAGGGGTGTTTAGTTTTTAAGTGTCTGAGCGTTTCAACAGGCGTCAAGCGGTCATTAGCAAGCACCTCAGTGCACACTATACATTGTAGAGGTTGTTGCATTGACACTGATGCATGTGAATCCATACTCGATGAATTCCTCTCGATACTTGTGACACTTGGGGGAGGAAGGCTGATCCAACTGCTTATGGACCTCCTTGCTGTGACCTTGTCTTCCAGCGTCAGAAACGTTTTCTTGACTGCGGTTCTTTACTCTCTTCCTTCGCCACTGGCATTTCTGTTCTGTGATTACCTGATATTGGTCAACATTTTATAAAATTAATTAAATATATCAGCACATAAATAAATGTGAATATCCCATGCAATAAATAAATGGACTGCAGCTTAATCTTTCCATCCACTCTGACCAGCTTCCCTGTCCTCATTGAAGAACGGCAGTCCCACAGCATGATGCTGCCACCACAACTTGTCAAATATTTTGAAAACCATGTGTTATTTTCCTTCCTCTTTACTATTGTGTACTACCTTGTGCTGGTCTCCTTAAATCCCAATTAAACACATTGGAGATTCTTCCTGTAAAGTGACAAAATGTGAAAAATGTAAAGAGTATGAATACTTTTGCAAGGCACTGTGCACTTCAGGGTCGTCAAACGCAGCTTGTTTTATTCATATCAGCAGTGTTCCTCCCAGCTCTCTACCACTGATCCGCTATTTATAGCCTTTTGTTAAAAAAAATCCCTCCACCTGTTGTGGATGCTGTAAATATGGATGGCTGGTTGAAGCAATCAGCTGTTGTCAGTAATCGGATGTTTTTCTGAAAGCCTTTTCATGTTTTGTTTGTGTGTGTGTGTGTGTGTGTGTGTGTGGGCTGCAAGCTTTTAATGTTTAGACCAATCAATTCCTCACTCCGAAAACAACTCCTACTGAGATATGAGGAAATCAATCTTTTCATATTCTGCTACACAGAGGACCCAGGCCTGGCTTTTTGAGGCCATTCCGTGTACTTTATATGCAGCTGTGTGCTGTGACTGAAGGGCTAATTCAGAGAGTTTTTAATCACCCTGACCCACCCTGTTGCAGCGTCATCTCTTTTGCAAATGCCCCATAAAACGAATAGATGAGCAGTCTGTTTTTAGAGCGTAATGGCTGCATTAGAATATGAAATGGATAGTAGATGAAAATTCTGCATTCTTCATGCTCGCTTTCACTTTCACTAAGTCACTCAGATCTCTTTTTATCAATAGTGATCCTATGAAAAAGACCTCCCAGGGCACGGTGAAGTGCTCAGTTTAGCCTCGCAGACAGAGGAACGGGAAAAAATCACCACAAGTGCGAGCAGTTTGAGCTGTAAATTGTTGCAGAATCGACTATTTCATTTAGAGCTCAGCTAATGTATGATTTCATGCTTCATGACCAATAATAGATTTGTTATGTTTGCGTTGAAGGCTCTCCACCGTCATTGATTGCAACGCCACACCCTCCCACCAGAATCACAGTGACAGCTCTTTTTCCACCTTCTGAGATCATATCCAACGGAGATTGTGTGTTGTTCTCATCAGGGCAAACCACACGGTGCCAGTCAACATGTAAACAATGGCGGAGACGGTTTCTCATTGCCTCATTGACATTTATTTAGCTGACGACTCATCTCAAAAAATTCGCTCACAGAGGATTTTCAGTAATTGAAGTAATTCACTCTGTGATCTTTGTTCACCTCTTCCTCTGACTAATGCAATGTACATACTAGCATAACCTTTTCAAGGCAACTTACCTGTAGTTTGGTTTTATAGTTATGAATGAGAAGCAATATTCTTAATGTGGCCAGACCTAAAGAACTCACATTGATCTCAGTCTTTTCAACATGATCTGAGACCTCTAAAGTGACATAATCACAAGATTATGAATTTGGAAATGATCATAATTTCTGAATCAAAAAGCAAAGCATTTACAGTTTAGTATTTTTGTTTATCAGAGCTCAGAGTTTTGGATTTGCCCCTGCAGCGGACGTTTCCTGCTCAGGTTGCAGCATGGAGGACGTGCTGTTATGGAAAGCTAACTCAGTTTTGCAGCACATGCACTTCGCTGCTTTCTTTTCTGTTAAGTTTAAAGAGACCCCACACATTTTAACCTTTCAGTTGCTTTCTCAGCGCTGCTATTTTGCCCCTCCATAGCTGATAACTATTCTTGGCATCCAAGTATCAGCAGCGTAGGCTATCATTGGCGGAAGTGGGAGCGTTGTGCAACACAAATAACCTCCCGGCTGGAACACAGCGCGAATAGTTCCACGAGTTTAACGAATTCCTTGAGGCAAATCATCTGCCCCGAATAATTTTAGTTATCGAGGTACTAGAGTTATTCGAGCGATCTTTTCAGCCCTACTTATATACATACATACATCTGTTGTAAATTAGCTAAAACAAATGAGAAAACTGTGAAATTTTGATCTGAAATAATTGTAGGAATCCTGGATGTTATAATATTCATATTTTTATATGTTAAAACACTTTTATACCTACCAAAGTATTTTAATTACATTTGTTTTATTTGGATAGTGTCTGTTATCCACGACCCTAAAAAGATTTCAACGTCAGCTAATCCAACATCCTAACTATAAAGAAGTACATGCATCAGGTATAAATGTTGAAGTAAGTATCTCATGTTGGTTTTGAGCAGTGACTGTTTCTGAGGCTTTTCTCCAATGCTGCTTCTACCTTCTACCTGTCTGCGCTTGTCTGCCTCTGTCACATGCAGCAATCTAGCACCAATCAAACACTTTTCTGGTCAGTCTTCAGAACCATTGTACAGTGACTGAAGGAGAGATGGAAGTAAAGTGCAACTCTAGTTTTTTTTGGATCTATACAAGCATGAGGTGATGTTTATTAGCTGCTTCTGCTTGTAGTAAATAAAGACACTCCTTTTTTCATTAAGGCATCTGCCAGTGAGCTTAAAGAAGAAACAAGAGTCCCCCTTTATAAACATATTCAGAATGCAATAAACCTGCAGTGTTTTCCTCCTTTTTTGCTTGTGCTGATGTAAATGATTTTTACATGGAGTTTATCCCTGCGTTTTAAGGCTGTTTGGACTGTTCTTGGAATCATGCCAGTTGAATTGTCTACCTTCTAACACGCTCGGAGACAGGGGAATACGGTTTTCATAGGGCCCGAGGCTGGATCTCCTTCCAGTCTCCCCGAGCCCTTTACTTCACTCTGACAATTAGTGAGCTCGGCCATCCCCGAATGACACATGTAATTAAAGAGTTGGCATTCATAATTACAATGTGTTTATTGTCTGTTTATAGATTCTGTGCAGTGTGCAACGTGCTAGGAGATGTCTTTGGTGTAAACGGATTTAAGGCGGTGAATGTGCTGGGTGGTAAATGTGATTTCATGTGGTTAACATCTTGATACCTTCTTTGTCGGCCCTTTGACTGTCATTTTATTTGTAGTGCATTCTTTTGTTTGTGACTGGAGAAACTTGCATCAGAGCCTTTAAAGCATTGAATCACACAGTTTGTTTCCTTCTTCTCAAAGCCATAGTTGGGGGTTTTGCTGCTGGGGTTTTGACAGCTTGATGTCAATGGGCCCCATAGGGTATGCATGTGTTGCCCACCTATTGATAAAACTGAGCATAAGGGAATAAGGTGACAACTACAACTAATCCTGGGTCTGGCATGGGCCAGTATGAGATTCTTGCAGTAAAGTGTACTAAAGTTACACCAAGTGTGCATCAGGGACAGGAGGTTGCAGAAAGAAGCCTGGAGAACATCTGAAACACTATAGGCCACACTTGGTTCTGTTAAGGTCAGTGTTCATGATTCCACAATAAGGAAGAGAGTCTTGGGGAAAAATAGTATCCATGGCCAAGTCTCTGCTGACCCAAATTAACACAAAGGCCTGTTTCACATTTGCTATCAAACGTCTTGATGATTCCCCAGACATTTGGGAAAATATTCTGTGGAGCGACGAGACAAAAGTGGAACATTTTTGCAAAGTCTGTGTCCTGTTACTTCTGAGGTAAAACTAGCTCATCATTTCAGAAGACGAACATCAAACCTACAGTCAAACATGGTGGTGGTAGCATGATGGTCTGAGGCTGCTTCGGTTCTTCAGAACCTGGACAACGTGTCAGAACTAATGGAGCCATGAATTCTGCTCTCTACCAGAAAATGTCCAGCTATCAGTTCAAGATCTTTAGCTTAAGTGGACTTGGGTTATGTTGCAGGACAATGAGCCAAAGCACACAAGCAAATCCGCCTCTAACTGGCTTCCAAAAAATAAAATGAAAGATCTGGAGTCGAATTAAATTCTGGATTTAAGTCAAATCGAGATGCTGTGGCTGTTTATGCCCGAAAAACCCTTCAATGTGTGGCTGAGTAGGAGAAAATCCTTACTGGTAACTGTGGTAAACACTTCATGGGAGTCATTGCAGCTTCAAGTGGGACAGGCCGTTGTTAGACTGAGGGGGCGACTACTTTTTCCACATAGTGTGAGGTTAGTTTGGACAGCCTGTTTGCCTTCATAAAAGAAGTCAATTTAAAAAAAGGGGACAAATAGGGTTTCACAGCACGGTGTGAGGTAAGTTGGATGGACTTCCACTGCTGTTTATGCCCTCACCTGATCTAAATCTTAGTGGCTGAGATGCTGAAGCTCATGAAGAACGGTGGGGAACCCATACTGATGAAAAAGATGAGGTCATCGTAATCATCAGCACCATATTCAGCAATAATATGACATGTTCCCCTAATGTCGGGCAGCCCTAACCGAAACAGATGTTTTTTGAAGATATTCTAACTTGCTTTTCTTTATGCATTTGTTTATTTTATTTTGATGCAGCTGAGGTTTAACTTTCTCTGGGGAAAATAGGTTGAAAAGCAAAGAACAGAGCCTCTGGAGTGATATCGGTTTATCAGCGGACAGATTTGTTTATCTTCTTATTTAAAAGAAAGAGCCTCTCCTCGCCTCTCCTGTCTGCAGCTGTGTTTAGGCGCACTGTTTTCTGGAGAAGTGGTGAACTGTGTCATCTCCAGCCACTAACAACCAACAGCTGCAGCATCAACCACCCCAGCAGATCAGCCGTGGGGTGGGGGGACAACGTGGAACTGATTTTCTAATGCAGAAACAATAAATAAACAATGGAAAAACAAAACAAAACGGGAAGCAATGCTACAAACATCACGCGGCTTATGCAAATGCGGGGTAAACGTGCTCGTGAATTGATAAGCCCTATTTGTTCAGGAGGAGACTGTGGGACAAGAGTGACCGGTATATACAAAGTTGTCATTTTATCTGCAGTAGCTACCCAAAAACATCTGTTTAGTGTTGTTTCCCCTCCCCTGCATGTCAAACCCACACATTATGAGGAAACACACCAAGTATTTGTTTTTGTTACTGCATTGGACGCATAAGACGCCAGATGTTTGAGGCAAACTTTTTAGTCATTGTGGTGGGAGTCGGGTCAGACTGTCAGTAGGTCAGAGGTTGAACGCCGTAAACTGCAGCACCCACACCGTTAATCAGAGATGACATATTTATGGTGAATGATAATGATATGAGGTGCAGCTCCTTTTGCATTGGCTCTAGTTTTGCTGATGGTGAAAATGTGCTTTCTGTGGAAGTCAAAGTGTTAGAGATACCATATCTGTTTTCTCCGTGAATGAAAAATGAAATCCTAAGAGCTCATTGCGTTGTTTAGCCTTTTTCTCCCAGTCACCTTGTAATTGTTTCTGTGTCATAACCAGAAAATGGTACTGCTCTGAGTAACTCATCTCTCCCAAAGAATGGCTCTCTATCACACTCTCGCATTCTTTTAAAAGGGAAAAGGGAAGATGAATTTTGCCCATAAAGGCTGTATCACAAGAGCTTTTTATCCTAAATGGCTTTGGGGATTGTTATCTGTGAGAAGTGTGTCCTGCCTCTGTCGTGTTCAATCAAGTGTCCACTTAGCTGTGACTGGGAGTAATTGTTCCCAAGTGGGCCACACACTGACCTGTTAATGCCTGCAATGACCCTGTAACCTTGTCAGCACGTCTTAGGGAGGAGTTTAAATCATGTGGATCTCCTCCGCGTCTTTACTATACCGGGTCAAGTGGGCGTCGGTCCTGAAAGACCACTCTCTTGTAATTGTCCCCAGCAGCATGGGTCACTCGGGGGTGTTCCCAAAGATTGGCTCTTATTAGATGAGGCACTGGAAGTGATGTGACTCAAAGGGTCAAGCCATTGATCCGATACCGCACCAATATCCTTTGCTGTGGATGGGCCCTCTGCTGAGCTTGATCACTGGATCTCCAGCTGCATTTTACTCAGATAAAAACATTACTTCAAGTCAATCTGAGCCCACCGGTGGATTCCACAGAAATGTTCATATATCATTGTTTAATCTTTTAGACGATGATATAAATATTTAATTAAAGGTAAAGACCAATAATTAACCCAGTTTTACTAAGTGAGAACAGATATCCACAATAACATGTGTTTTATCTGAGGAACATGTAGGACCCTCTGCCCCCTCTAACAGCTACTGATGCTCCCTCCGGTTGAAAGTTCTTCAGTGAGATAATTTTACCAGGCTCTGACATCTGTCTGAGGAAACTTTGCACCATTCCTCACTTTCAGCTGCGAGATGGTTGAGGTTTCTCGCGTTTACGGCCTGTTTGCAGCATCTCAATAAGATCTGGGCTTTGACTCATTTTACTTGAGTTTCTCAGTATTGGCAAAATTTATATTAAATGTCTTCAAGTCCAAATAAGTTAGAAAAATACACTTTTATTGTAGGGTGTCCACATTTTTATTGCATCATTTCATTTTCAAAAAAATCTAAATTTAACATTTCAATTTAAATCAGAAGAAATAAACCAAAAAAAAGATCCTATTATTTATGACTTGAATTGGTCGAGGTCCAGCGTGTTCCCCCCCTCTTAATGGGAAGAAGTGACTAAACAAGATGGGAATGAGACGAGGCAAGATTTGAACTATTTTTGGAACAAAGTAAAATTTGGCCTTTTTTGTTAGAATAAAATAAATGTTTCACAATCCTTTATTTGTGAATTATATTTGTATTTACACACTTCAAAACCAAGACCCGTCTTGTACAGCCAGGGGGAGTATTTGCCCTCTGACAGCCAAGCGGGTCAGAACCTCTCACCTGGTGATGTCAGTTCTAAGGGGCGGGGCCTGAAACACTTAGGTTATTTTCTATAGTTGGATGCGCAGTAGGAGAGTTATGGCTGCTGCTTGCAGGGGAGAGAGTGCTGCCATCCTCACAGCTATGGGGGCATTTAATAAACGCAGATATTTCAGCTTGTTTTGCAGGTGGTTGCTACATCTTCTCTGGCACGGCCTGTGTCCACTGGCAGGAGTGTGTGTTCACCTGTACAAGGCCTCGTGTATGTGCGTCGGGGCGACTGATACAGAGAGGACAACATTGTAGAGAGAAATAACAAGGTCAATTTGTTTAATAGAAGCACCATGTATAGATCTGTTCTCTAAAGGAATATTTCCATATTTACAGCAGATATGAGGTGCAGCAGGTGGACCATACTTACTTATTTAGCTGAAACCTTAACCCTAATTTGCACCTTCGAGATGCTGATGTTGAAACCAAGCTGGATATCTTCAGATATCCTTGTTTGTTTCAAAACTCACAAGTGAGTTGCAGTTAACACATGCCGTAAAGTTGCTGGATGAGGCGTTTCTTCAGAAAGCCACGTTCAGTTTAGGCAAGAAAGTGAGATTACAACCACATGTCTTCAGAGAACGAATGAATGAGCCCGGAGCAGATGGCATGCCAAAACAACCGCAAAATGGGTGTACTTTACTGTTGAAGGTAGCATTTAGTTTTATGCAGTGTTTTTATTGACAAACAACACCATAAGAACCACTTTCCTAAATTCTAGTGCTTGGTAATTTGTAGTTAAGATACAAACTCAGAACTAACATTAAAGCCCTTGCCATCCCCTGTTACCCCAACATTCCCAGTAAATATTTGAGGGTGATCGTTACATGTTGCATGTGGCAGACATGGAGGAGATGCCTTCTGTTGCTTCTTTCATGGAGACTGGGACGGAGACGCAGCACTGTGGTGAGAGGGGGCTCTGTGTTGGGATCAGCATATTTTCAGGTGTAATGGCAGGCATGCAGCAGAGTAATCAGAAGGGTCTTATCTGAGGAGACTGATGGAAGGCGTGGGAATGTGGACAGACATTGAAACAACAGCAACACTAATGGGGTTAGTTGAATTCCACCCTGGTGAATTATGAGGAGTTGGGACGTAGCGGCTGTGGTCTGTTGTGTCTGGCTGCCGTGCCGTTCAGCCTAACTTTGAAGTAGAGTTAAAGATTTTTGACACTTTTTTATAGAGCAGGCCAATTAACTTGGAGCTGAATTGTTGCGCTGTGCTGCTCGAAACACAACCACATTAAACACACAGTTATATGCACATATCTCATGGAGCAATAAGCCACACATGCAGCCCTGCCTCCTGTGACAAGGACAAAACCAGAACACATCAATTCCTCTGCCTCTTTTGCATGATCTGAATTGTATAAGGAAGTCATTAGCATCTTTCCACTTGTTTATCAGGCCACAGATGAATGCTTTTGAGCTCTCACACGAGCTTGTTTTCTGGCTTGTCTCAGACATTTCATAATATGTGTTGCTCATTTATGTAAGGAAATCCTGCCATATGAAAAACATGGGCTTTATTATTAAGGTGGAGACTACTTGAAGGGTTGAGAATTCAGTTTGTTTGGTGATCATTTTATTGTTTGCTGACCGATAGTGTACAGTGATGGTAACATTTGTTGGTAAATGTATAAAAACCCTGTAGAAAATCAGCTTTTTAGTTAAGTAACAACTGTTGAAACTGAGAAAATGTTGATTAATCCAACCTTTTAATTTGAGAACATTTATTGTGTGGGAGCCCTAAGAAAATAAATAGTTTTTTACCATAATCACCAGTGGCACAATTGTTACCACCTCTGCTGTCAATATTTTGTAAAATCCCACCTTTTTTCTCTTCTCTTCAGCTCACCTCACCAGTTTTTTTTTTAAGATTTAGTCCTGGGGCTTAAGATGGCCATGGAAGAAGGTTGATTTTTGTGTCTGGTGAACCATTTCTGTGTTAATTAGGTCGGGTGTTTTGGTTCATGCTGAAAGATCCGGTTTTGCTGTTAGATTTCCTGGTATTTTAAAGAATTCATGATGTCATCCATTCTGCCAAGGTTTCCAGGGCATTTAGGGGAGAAATAGGCCCGCAGCATCACAGATTCTCCACCACAACTAAAGATGAGCGTGCGTTACTTTTCCAGATATTCATCCTTTTATTTTATGCCAGACCCACCTGGAGTGTTTGCTGCTGAAAAGCTTAATTATAGTTTCATCTAACAATGATAATGGCGCTTGTGATGGTAGGAGAGAAAATGCTTTTCTTGTGGAATTACCTTAAAAAAACCTCTTTGGCACGTAGATATCATCTAATGGTTTCTGAGGAGCCCTGATGAGCCCTAAATGCTTCTCTTTGCCGTTCTCTAATAGTGAACGTCGGAGATTTCATTCCTGTCCCTCACCATCCTGCTCACTGAGCATGGTGACAAGATAATTATGGGTCCTACTGGCCAGCGGCTAAAATAAATCCCATTATATTTATACCACAGAGAAACAAAAAGCCGTGCCTTACTAAATTCTTAGAAAAACCGATCAACTTAAATTAGATACATGCTTGGCTTTGTTTTATTTTATTCTGCCAATAATTTTGCCACCAGTGATTTTCTAAATAGGGGGTTCAAAAATAAAAGTGTGATTTTTCAACTTTTTCTGTGTGAGATTATTCTGTTATCAAAGATGAATTTATTTGAAAGCTTTTTACACATGACAATAAATTAGCCTACATCTACAGCTCCTTCCTCTTATGAGAGCTTCCACTGAATGTTCGGCAGTTTTTGAGTATTGTTCAGTCTGTTTATTTTCCAGAGAGTAAAGTATTTTTAAAAAAGTATTTATTTATAAAATCCAGCAGGTTTGAGGTGTTCTCTGTGCTGTGTTTAAATGTCACAGTCTTCACCAGACTTTAAGGTTTTACTATTGGGCGGAAGGAAGAAAAATAACTAGAAGAGTAGCAAGAAGAACTTAGCATGAGGTGCTTGATGATACAACCTTAAAGCTGCACATACATGAAACAATTTGGCTCCTTAATGTTAAATAAATAAATAGCTGAAGAGACCTTGAGATTAGCTTTCTGGAGAAAGTCCAGAGTCCAAAAATATATGTATTTATTTCTTATTTACTTCTGATATAAATGTACAAGCCTTATTAGATAGAAAGTACCTGAAGTTTGAAGTTGTTTGGTGTATTCTACCGGGTTTTAAAGAAATCAGACTGATGTGTTTTGTTGTGTGTCTGAGCCTGCAGCATATCTACTTGTTTAAATATGAAAGAAAGGTAACTTTACAGGCATATAGGCCAGGAGATTCCAGAGGAATCAGTTTGTCATAACATATGAAATACTCATGGGTGACGAAGATCACGTTTTCTTTTGGCACTTTTGATGTTTCTGTACATGTGGGCCCAGTGGATCATTGTAGGGGCTTCCCCCACCTTTTACTTCCTGTTTGTAATTGTTATATCTTTCCCCTTTCTTCTGTTTCTCTTTCTCTCTCTCTTGGTCTCTGTGTCCTCTATGAAACCTCCATAGTCCCACCCCTCAGGACTGTGAGCTGAACTCTGATTGGAGGAATGAAGTGCCAATCTACTCAACTCAAGTGACTGGGGTATGTGTCACTTCTCCCACTAACCTCTCTCTGGTTATGTACAGTAATTTCTCGCTGTCTTTCTTGATGATTCACAAAAAAAATGTTTCAATTAAAAAAAATCAATTTTTATGCCTTAAGCATCCATAGGTTTTTGGTACCAGAGTAAGATATTTAAGATAATACTAATGAAAGCATAATGTGTCGTTTGGAGATGGTATTGAGCATTGCACCATCAGCTGCTTTGAAACAGTGACTCCTCTTTATGTTTTAGTATATGTGGTCTATAGGACCTCTGCTGTCCCTCTCCTCACCTCTGTCTGCAGAGAGAGCCCCGATTGGCTGAACACTTTCTGCACTATAGCCTGGCTTTTTGCCATCCGGGCTGCCAGTGGCCGCTGTGCCCCCTGATCAGAAGAGAATGTGACATTTGTGCAGAAGTAATGGAATCTGTGTGCAATTAAATCTCTGACTGTGAAGAAGAGTCTGTCTCCTCCTCGCTACCCCCCATCTCCTGCCATTCCCAGCAGCAGGGGGGGACAGGCACGGTGATGAAACTGTCCCAGCAGGCCCCTCGCTTCTCTCTGTTTTCAAATCTCTGTGTCAGGTTGTGTTCCTTAACCTTGTTGCTTTAGCCTTTCTGCTGTCTGGGAATTAACAATGAAGTTACACAGTATTCCTACAGTCTGGAAATGTATGGAAGAGAATGGAATTTTATTTGTGTATTTTTTTCAGGTCTGAAGAATGGAAAAAGGAAAACAAAGACTTTGTTCCATGTTCTCTCGTCTCCATCCATCCATCTCCTTAAAGTTGGACCTCTGTAGAAACATCATTTTATATATTTCATTGCAAACTTTGGAATTTAAACAGAAAAACTGGACAGAAAAGTGGATTGACAACTCAGGCATTTTCCCAGATTTGGATCTGGGAAAATGCATTTAGCAGGAATTACAGATCATCTTCATTAGAGACATTTTACATTAATATTTTAAAAATGCACATTCCTACATAGAAATACGGATTCAGTTGTTTCACAGTACCCCTTCTGTATGAATCTCTGCTGCATGTAACAGCTGTGCTTTAGTGATGATGGTTGTGAACTGGTTAAGCTTGTTTTATAGGTTTGTGTTTCTGTAAGAGTGACAGTAAGCATGATCGGAGGAAAGCGAAGCTGATTCATGCACGGATGAGAAAGGGGTCATAGCTCTCTGCTCCTTCAGCTCTGCTGCGCTGCTACTACACTTAACGCCTCATTTGCGGGCTCTGTGGCCAATGGCCTGAGTCTGGGATCTGTTGCCATAAAAGGCAGCTTTCTCTTCTCTGCTGATGTGGGCACTTGCTCGCAGTTTAATACCAAACCCCTTCTACTGGCAGACTCATATCTAATGGATATGCGTATCCCCATCAGGGCAGCTCATAATCATAAAAACCCTCTTCTCCCATTGTATTTGTTGAGACAGGCTGACAGAGGCAGAGACATGCAATGCAAGCATTTCCCTTGAACTAGTGTAGGAGTGGTTCCAATCTGTGTTCCTTGTCCGCACAGGGTGGACGGAGGTGCAGGATATCCAGGTCAAGGTTTGTTTAAATCCTCCCTTTTTCCTCACACCCTGTGTTGGTTTGTTTAAAAGACACAGTTCAAGTCCTTTTGTCTGATCAGCAACTGGACAGAATGGTTCATTTTAGTATGAAGTATCATTGGTCTAGATAGCTTTTGGTTTTTCATATTCAGCTATAATGGGACTGTTTTCTTGAAACCTTAACCCCTCTTTTAGATGATTTTTAGCTTCTATGGTAGTGCGTTTTCTTGATGAATTCATAATAGCAGAACTAGTTGAAGAGATTGTTGTCTCAGAAAATACAAGGTTCGCCGCTCCTTTTTTCTGCAGCCAAGGGTTACTTTGAACCAACAATCAAATAAACCTCCCTTTTTCCTTTTGCAGGATGGCTTTCAATGAAAACCTGCTCCTTCTAACTTTATTCCCTAATATCCTGATAAACAAATAGACTAGCGTGCCTCTGCTGGGGCTGGCTTTGGTGCATTTTGTGATCAGAAGGGAGGAAAATGCTTTGCTTGAGAAGAGGGAGAAAGAGGCCTGCTCCATTAGTGTCATTCAAATGGGGAATTAGATCAAGCTGACAGATAGATGTGGAAAAATGTTTTAATTGTATAATTATCTTTGGTTAGCCACTTGTGCAGAAAAGTGCTGTGATGTGGGTAAAGGCCAGGGAGAGCACAATTTGGCCTTTATGTGCTTATTTTGTCTTTGTGGAGGAAATGAACAACAATTGGGGGTCGTGAGGATAAAATATAAACACACCCAAACACGCAGACACTTGTGCTCCCCCTGGGCAGGCTGAGACACGTGCTCAGTGAGCTGCTGCCCTGTAGAGCAACGTGTCTGGCCAGTGAAGCTTCTCCCCAGGCAGCGAGTAAGATGCCTGGAACTGTCTGATCAAGACGCCACTGCTCAACCCGATTACAGCAGCTGCGCAAAACACAGCTCACTAAGCACTGCTGAGGTCCTGAAAAGAGAGGAATCATACACATAATTTGCTTAATCCCATTAATCTGATTTCGGATCAGAAGCTAACATAGGTGTGGAACTTTTCCAGATTCCAACGAATGATGCGACATGAAAAATTCTGCATTGTTGCTGTGATAGAACATCATTTAGCTCAAAAGCTGCATGGATTATAGTGGTAAATCAACGGGTTTTGGTCCCACTGGAACGATACCTATGTACAGTCACATAAAGCGCTACACCTATAGGCTGTCTGAAAGTCCTTTAAATACACTTAGAGCTTTTTACATTAGCATCATTTTATACTGAAATCGAGTGGGCAAAAATTATGCCCATGCTCAATTATTAATAAATACATTAAATAAAGAAGTAAGAAAACATTTTTCTTATAAAGCAGTGGTACATCTATTAGTACCCCAGCTGTCAATGTTTTCTACAGCCTTCTTTTGCCAGTAGGTCAGTACTTGGTCTTCTATGATATTCCACAAGGCTGGAGCATACACAGGAAGGGATCTTTGACCATTCCTCATTGGACCAGTTGGTTTTGTGTCTGGTGATCAATTTTGGCTATAAGATCCATTTGTTCTTCAGCATTGTCCTACTGTTGAATCACGTGATGCCCCATTTTCACTTTTCAGGAAAAGGCCTGGAAAAGGAACGGGTCTGCAGCATCCCACATCCCCCACCTTACTTAACCGATAGCATGAGGAGCTTTTTTTTTACATACTCTTATTTTTTGTTGGTTGTTTCATCTGGAGTGTTTGTTGGTGAAAAGCTTAAACTTAGTCGACAGAACACTCACAAACAAGTGGTTGGGATGTAGATAGCGTCTAAACGTTGCTATGGAGACTTGGTGACCCCAAGATGCCAGTCTTTGCAGTTTTTTTTAAAGACGAGGGAAGAGGAAAATGTGGATTTATTCCAACAAATTTTGTCATCATAATATTTACAGCCGAAAAGCGAAGCTCTCAATTTACCAGTCGGTCTACGTTCCTACCCTCACCTATGGCCATGGACTTTGGGTCATGACCGAAAGAACGAGATCCCGGATAAAAGCGGCTGAAATGAGCTTCCTCCGTAGGGTGGCCGGGCATTCCCTTAGAGATAGGGTGAGGAGCTCGGCCATCTGGGAGGGGCTCGGATCAGAGCCGCTGCTCCTCCACATCGAGAGGAGCCAGTTGAGGTGGCTCGGGCATCTATACCGGAGGCCCAGGGGACGGCCCAGGACACGCTGGAGGGAGTATGTCTCTCAGCTGGCCTGGGAACGGCTTGTGCTCCCCCCAGAGGAGCTGGAGGAGGTGTCTGGGGAGAGGGACGTCTGGGTGTCTCTGCTGAGTCTGCTGCCCCTGCGACCCGATCCCGGATAAAGTGGAAGACGACGAGTACGAGTACGATAATATGTACATAGAGTATCACCATTGTATGACTTTCTAATATCGTGCAGCCCTGTTGTCACCCTGACTCTACCAATGAGTGCAAGGAACATAACTTCCAGAAATGAACTATCTAGGAGCTGTTAACGCTGGTTCCCTGTTCTTATTGTTGAGGATCAACCTCAAGCATCACAGAATAACGTTCTGTCTCACTTCACTGATACATCTGCTTCATACATTCTAGTTTAAGGCTATTGAATGATAAATGAAGCTTGTTCAGTAGCCATTAGCTGCAGCTCATGGACTTTGCAGGCAGCTGGATTATTGTTGCGGTCCTGTCTGCATTTGTACGCTAGTCGTTACATAAACTAAACTGGTCAGTTGTAGCTTTAAAGCTGTTTCCAACCAAATCACTTTGGGCGCAGAAAGAGTTGTCAGTCCTAATCAGGCATCAAATCCACCCCAATTAAAGACCAACAGATGTACAGTATATGGTCTTAGTTTCCAGGTGTATTTCAGGATGTTAGTGGTCCAGATTGCCTCCCTGCTTGCAATACTCTGGATCAATTAAAAATAAGACATAGCATCTCTGCCATCCTATCATGAGTAATTTACCTTCTGTCTTATAGAGATCTTGGTGCTGGGAAACAAATTGAGCCTGTTTCTCCGGTTTCTTTTAGATAATGACACTAAGATGTGTAGCCGCTCTAAACCGTCAAATGTGGCCAAAAACAAGATAAAAGAGCCAGACTTATTCTAATAGTAACTACTTTCCATTAAATATTCAGAATACTACACATATCTGAGAATACTCAGCATTTACTGTGCTCTGACTCCCAACAGTAAACAGTGGGTGGTCACTTAAATGCTAACCCCGTCCTAATAATTATATCTACTTATTTTTACACTAACATACATTTTTTGCTTATATTATATTATATTATATTATATTATTGTTATATTATACTATTGTTATATTATATCATTGTTATATTATATTGTGGATTCTTATAATTTCTATGTGTTTTTCTTTTTGACGTAATAAAAATAACAAATATTTTGACCAAAAAGAGCTGCTTTCAAACACCTTTTGTATATAACATTTCAATCTTAAGGGGAAGTAGTTTAGGCGTGGCGCTGGTGGTATACGGGTTAAGCGCGCAACGATGTGCAGAAGCTATAGTCCTCGATGCAGCTGTCCCGGGTTCGAGTCCCGGACCCGGCGACCTTTGCCGAATGTCTGTCCCTCTCTTTGCCCTCTTTCCTTTCTACCTACTGTTGGAAAAATGAAAAAATAAAGGCCTCTAGTGCCGTTTAATATATATATATATATATATATATATATATATATATATATATCATATAATAAAAATAAGAGGAAGTAGTTTTATATTTTAGTTGGTATTAAATAAGGTGAACATCTGAATATATCTGCTGTGAACAAAGAGTTCTCTTTCTATTTTAGCATATATAGAATCTATTGGTGTGCAGCCCTAAAAGGGTTGCCCAAATGTGCTTTATGTGTACATGACAGTTCTAATTTAAACAACCATTGTCATACAATGGCCTAAAAAGAAGTATGGATGTCTTACAGTCTTTTCCTGACAAAGCGGTCACTTTGAGATGGTCCAGGCTAAAAGCTGATGCTCTGCAGCTGCACGCAATTTTCATCTCAACTCACTTGAGTGTAACAAAACAATGCAGGAGGATTGTGAGCCATCCTCCAGCACACCTGAAGAAAACAGTGTTCTAGGACCTGCTTTGATTCAATGGGTATGGATTTAGTTCTTTCGGTTTCTGAGTGAAATGAAGATCTTTTTAACAATAATCCAATAGGTTTATTACCATGACAAACAGGCTGATTCTATAATGTAATAATAGAAATTCTCATACCAGTCTACTGAGAGTGTTGTCACACAAAGCTTTTTACTGACTGAGAGCTTGTCTGTGCCTTGGTTGTTCGATGTGCTCTGTTGTTCACTTGCATCTCCTGTTATAATGCACAGGGGATTAGCAGGTAACAAGGCAGCAGTTCTCCTTTGAGGTTGTCACGCGTGGCTTTTAATGTCTCACACAATGCAACATAAATGAGGAGGGGGGCAGGCAGGCAGGCTAGCGCCAAATGGTGATTTCCCAACTACACAGGGAGCCTCCTCCAGGATAATGTGGTAATGAAAGGTGACAGGAAGGACTCAGGGTCTGGAACGAAGCCGGGGCAGCTGGTCAGAGCGGGAGAATAGGAAGTAGTGTGCAACCGGGCTAAAGTGCAGTGAGAAGCAAATTAAAGCTCATATCTGCCATCTCCCTTGCCTCCCTGCACTTTCCTGTTTGGACTTGAAGGTGATTGGGAGCCAAGGCGGTGACAGTTGACGGAAGCTACATGGAGGAGAGAGTATTTATTTACAGTGAGATGCAGCGATGCTTGTTCAGGATGCGGTTTCACGCAGGATGTGCCCCCACCCCCCCTACCACTCACATACACACTCAGACTCACCTCCTCCCATCTTTCTCATCTCCACCCTCACACTACAATCCCCAGGTTTGATCAAGAATAGGAAGTAAGTTATTGGAGAGAAAAGCTGGGCCTGCTGCTGGGCCAGGCAGCCAGCATTGTGTAAGAGGCTGGGTCTGAATGCAGCCAGTAGAGACCTCACTCAGCAGGCCTTCCTGCCTGGCCCAGGAGGTCGTACCAAAGTCAACACAGGTCACTGAGAAAATGGAGTGTGAAGCCCTCTGATTATCTTTAGGTGTTACCCAACCCTAGTAGAAAACAGGAATAGAAAACTTGCAGGTGAGAATAAAACCTAAAAACTTGCTATCTACATTGTGATTTAAGTTCAGTTCCAATTAGAGAAGCACTCTTCACAGATTTGTTGAAAATTTCCACCCTCTGGTGTTGGTAAAGCTTTAACCTGGTGATACCAGTTTTATCTTGGGAGCAGAGGCTATGTTAGAGTGTTTGTAAGAGCTGTTGCTGTAAAACATTGTTTTACTCATTTAGAAGCAAGACAGAATGATTTGGAGTAAGGATGGGAAAATATGGTATGGTTCATCATTATCGGGGAAATAATTATGGTGTTGAGAATTGTGCTTTATTATGATAACAATAAACTCTAATTAATGATGTTTGCTAACCCCAAAAGCAGCATGGTGAAGAATGGTACTATTTGTTTTCACTGTTCATTACATGAGAGTATCAAGAAATATCAATATCGACATCAACATATCAACAGTTTTAGCCCTAAATACTATTACTAAGAAACACTGTAAATAAGTTCAAAACATTTAAGTATGGTTACTTTTATCGTTATCGTAATAAATACCACAAGAATATAGTCATACACATTGTCCATTGCTAATTTGGAGATCATATTTTAAATTACCTTTAGCTTTAGTGTTTAGTTTCCCATATTACTGATTAGTGCAAATAGCAAGGTTAGCATTACTGAAGCTCAAAAGGATAATGAAGGGCAACTTAATTTGTTGAGCCTTCCTGGTACGTTCTGTAGTCAGATGTGCATCAGTTAGCTCCTTCGCCAATTCAATGACATATGCTCCAGGAGGAAAGAACTGCTGTCCTGTGGCAGGCGACTTCTGTTTGTACCTTGAAAAAGTCTTGAACAAACGTCCAAAACTGCACAAATTAGTGAAATGACACCCACCGTAGTTTAATTCTCTGTTGTTGCAGCATGAATGAAGATTTCTAAATAATTTCTTGCAAGCTTTGTGCTCCCCATGGCTGATGTGCATTTACTGATCATAAAAAGATCAGATATTGAATCTCCAACTGGCCGGTCACCAGCTAGAGCAGGACAAACTGAAAAGTGGCTTTAAATGGTAATTTCTTGGTGCATCTCTGGTCACAGTGATGATCTTTACTGTTCACCTCTTCATTTAGTTATAAAAAGGAACACAACATCTTCTTAAGACCAAAGACTTTCCTGACTTTTATCTGCCAGGATATCAAATGCTACAGTAAACATGCTGGGGTGCTGAAAAGGTGAGCTGTTTTGATCTCTGCTCACTCGCTGTCATGTCTGCATTGGTCTGCGCCAAGTTTCAAAGGCAATTTTTATGACCTGCCGGTATGAAGATATTGGTCTAAACTCTGGAGAATCTGCCACATAAAGTGCACATCTGTTAAAGTATAAATTGTAAAACAACCTCAATGTGTTCAGGCAGCAGAGTTAATAACGCACTAAAAGTACAACCTATAACAATCCCTGCAGAAGCAGAGATCCAAATTTGCTCAAAATTTTAAACTACTCATGTCTATCATTTGTATTTTAAGTTTTTCCTTCTTTTTGCAGTTTTTGAATTTCACATGCGGGGTGCGTTATATTTCAGACTCTTAAAATGGCTGGTAGTAGTAAACCGGTTGGTGGTGAGCAGTGAATTTATTGAGTTATTGCACTGATGGCTTTAGCTTTCCATCTGCAAAGCTCATTTTAGAAGCAAAGATAAAGTTAGAAAGCTTTACAATGCTACACACACTTTTTTTATTATTTTTATTTGTTTAGTTTGGCTTTTTTGGTTGAGCCTAATTAAGTTGGCATGCTGATCTTTTATTTGATGAAATCTGCCTGGGGAAGAAGAAAGTGACAGCTGGTTATTAGTTAAGTCCTCAGGTTTAAGACAACAGTTCTGTCATTTGTCTTCACTGCTTTTCAGTAGTTTTGGATTTGACCAGGATCAGTGTCACTACTGGTAGCATGAGACGATACGTGGAGCGTACAGAGTTGCACAGGCATCCCAACTCCACCAGGACGCCACATCAATACATGTCAGAAGGTTTGCTGTGTCTCCCAGCAGAGACTCAAGGGCATGGAGGAGATTCCAGGAGACAGGAAGTTACTCTAGTTCCCCTTTTCCATTAGTACCTACTCAGCGTGGTTCGTCTCGGGTCAGTTCACCTCTACATGGTTTGGTTTGTTTTGCATTACAATTGAATACCATCTCAATGTGGGCGAGGTTGTCAATAGCAAGTTACGTGATATTGATATACGTGAGATCTGTAAAGATTTGTTTTTGCGGCACCAGTGGTCTTTATTTTGTCCTTTTCTTTAAAATAGGGAGACAGGAAATGGGGTGAAGAGAGGGGGATGACTTGCATCATTTTGTTCCTAACACTTTCTTCATTTCCATATTAGTATGGATACCAGCAATAAAAAAAAAAAATTGTGATCTGATGTGATTTCAACGTGTTCCTTTAATTTTTTTTTTTAGCAGTGTATTATACAGTCCGATCTGTCTTCTCCTCGCTGCTTCTTTCTACTGTTCAGTCGTGTCAGGGGAAAGGGCTTAACAATGGACCTGGCAGAAACCGCACAAGAAGAAGGATGGTGATCAAAAATCACAGCGACAGACATTTAATGGCCAATTTAGGGGTTTTGCTTAAAGGCATCTGGTAAGTAACCTGAGGGAGAACTGTGCACGGCAGGGGTCCTACGTCAGGGCAGGAGTCCTGGAGTAGCCATGACAGGCAGAGATTGTAAGGAGAAGAGGACACAACTATCAAATAAGCCAAAACATATTTTTTTTACACAATACATTTACACCCACTGGTCCTGTAATAGGCACACATTTTTAATTGCTCAATAAACCAAATTGCAAATTAGCCAATCACATTGCTCCAATTCAATGTATTTAGGCATCTAGACCCGGTAAAAACAGCTTACGGAAGATAAACCGAACTTCAAAATGGGGGAAGAAAGTAAGGTGAATTGACTTGGCACGTGGTATGAGTGTTGATGCCAGTTAGGCTGGTTTGAGTATTTCAGGAACAGCTACCGTAGTGGGATTTGCACATACAATCATTCAGTTTTCAATTCAATTCAGTTTTATTTATATAGCGCCAATTCACAACACATGTTGTCTCAAGGCACTTCACAAATGGTTTGGAATGGAATAGGGTTGTTAGGGAGGTTAGATTAAACTACTGAGTGTTTACAGCCACTCTCAGGTTTACAGAGAGTGGCTAGATTATGAGAACCTAACCAGTGAGCCGCTGATGTTTGGATAGAAAATTCCTTGTTGATGTCAGAGATCAGTGGAGACCTGGCGACCAGTTCAAGATAATTAAAAAAAAAGCAACAGTAGTTAAAAAACAACTTGTTACAACCAAGATTCGCAGAATACCATTTCTGAACACACAACACATTGAGGACCACACTGGGTTACACTCCTGTTAGCTACGAACAGGAATCTGAGGCTACGATTTGGACTGGCTCACTGAAATTGGACAATAACTGATTGAAAAAACTGTTTGCTGATCAGGTAAGGGTTAAATTCAGCTGCAACATTTAGATGGTAGAAATCAGAGTTGGGCATAAACAGCAGGAAAACATGGATTCATCATACCTAGTCTCGAAGGCAAAGACTGGAGGTGTTGGTTTAATGATGTGGGCTATATTTTCTCAGAGGGCCTTTGCCCCCTCAGTACCAACTGAGCATCATTTAAACATCACAGCCTACCTGAGTATTGTTGCTGACCATATCCATGCCTTTTATGACCACTGTGTACTCATCTGCTGATAACTACTTCCAGCAACATAATGCACCCTGTCACAAAGCTCAGATCATCTGAAGATGGTTTCTTGAACATCACAGTGAGTTCACTATACTCCAGTGACCTCCCCAGTTTCCAGAACTCAATCCGACGGCTCACCTTTGGGATGTCGTGAACTGAATGATTAAGCTCATGGACTTACAACTATCATGTCAGTATAGACTAAAATGTTTGATGAATGTTTCCCCTTGTAAAATCTATACCATGAACAATTCAGGCAGTTACGAAGGCAAAAGGTGGTCCAACCATGGTACTAGTATTGGGTACCTAATAAAGTGGCCAGTGAGTGTATGTATCTAATAAAACAATGCATGTGATTAGTTTTAACTTAGTTCTTGGCTTAGTTTGGACCTTTAATAAGTAGGCTGATTAAACAGTATCCAGTTGTAGGCCTTCCTTTTGTTTTCTCTCCTGCTTATCCTGAGGCTTTCATGTTGACAGAACAAGAGGTTTGGCAGCAAATAAAACCTGCCTTCTGCCAGCTCAGTAAATGAAAAATTGCATCATTCTTCTGAGCTACGGTTAGGGCAGACTCACTCTGAAAGATATTTAAGAAGTTCATGCAGACAAAAGTATTCAACCCATTCAACCTGGAACAGAGTGGAATGTGTTGAATGCCAAGTGGTTCAAACAACAGCCATGCTAACATGGTGTTTAAAACAATATTCAGAATACTCCCCTTTTAAATCCTCAATTTCAAAGCAAAGCATTGTTTACTATTGGATTTAGCTGGGATTGTTCTAACCCACCATTTAATATTAAATTTCAAATCACATTTAAAAAGGTTACATTTTCATGGATAATTCGACATCTCTCCTGATCTTTTTCCTGCTTTAATGCTTTAGAATTCATATTGGAAGAAATTTCCCTTCACATAAACATTCAGTTCAGGAATTTGGCTCTAAAGCCAGTCGTCAAGAGCACAGCTGTAAACATATTCACTGTTTCCTCTTTGTCTTGTGAAACTGTCTATTATTGATTATGGCAAACATATCAGCTTCTTTATGAATTGGGTTTAATTTACACTTTGTTGTTACAGACATTGCTCCTTGGAAGTTGGGTCTTAGCCTAATTGATGTTTTGGAAGATGAGCTCAATTGGATGAGTTATTAGGCCTATTACCAAGGTTTTATTAAAGCACCCCACTCCCAGTCCACCCAAAATGGAATAATAATCATAAAAAAGGTTGGGATATTTCCCTCCCAGAATAACAGGCGGCTGGATCGGTAAAAGGAAGATAATATATGTGTGAGATTGATCAGTGAGTGGCGACCCCATTATCTCCTGAGATGTTAATTACACTGTGCTCAGCTTACATGTCAAAAGGCAAATAATTGAAGAAGGTAAAAGATGTGGCACACTTTATTTATGTTCACACTTGCTGCTTGAAAATTTGCTCTTTCTGGTACGTCCCCGTTTTCTCCATGTCTTTCTCCTCCTTCTTTCTTTGTCGGCGTCGCATTTATTGTTGGGTAATACCACATTATCGTGGTTGATCATTTTTCGGAGCTATTATTCTTGGTCATCAAAGTGATGAATGTTCTGAGTTCTGTCTACATCCACAGTTTGAGACAAGGGGCTTAGAGTCCCAAAATGAGTCAGTGAAAGTAAATGCATGACTAAAAATGGCGACATTTAAGTGTGAGGTGTTTATCTTGATTTTATAAAGGCCTTTATTGTGGGAGTAGTTCAAGCGTCTTGCAGAAGCATTCATACCTCTTTAACTTTTTCACATTGCGTTACAGTAAAATCACAAACTTTGTTTGACTTTTGTGGTAGAGCAAGGCAAAGTAAAACATATGGTGAAGTGGAAGGAAAAGCATACCTGGTTTTAAAAATTGTAAAAGTAAAATCTAAAAAGATTAGCGTGCATTTTTATTCTGTTCTCTTTCCTCTAAATAAAATCCAGTGTATGCAGCAGTCTTCAAAGGTCACTTTGTTAGTGAATGGGATCCACCTCTTGTAATGTAATCTCAGCATCAATAAAGCTGTTCTGGTGAAACATGTTGGTGGCAGCATCATGCTGGGGGAAAGCTTTTCCTCAACAGGGAAGCAGTAATAAATGGAGTTGAATACGGGGTAATGCTGGAGAAATCCCTGTTACAGGCCCTGAGGCAGAGGATCAGCTTCCAGCAGCACAGCGGTCCAAAACATACTGTACACCTGGACCTAAAATCCAGTTTTAAAATTGAGCTTCACAAAACAGTTTCTATCCAGTTTGACTCAGCCTGAGCTATTATGCAAATGAGGACGAAGGAAAAAAATCAGTTGTGCAGAGCTGGCAGAGACCTACCCCAACAGACAATGGTTCAAGGGCTAAATGCAAATGCACACCACACTTCTCAGATTATTTATAAAAAATCTGAAACTCATGCATCCTTTTACTTCCTTGGTTTATCGCATTAAAAAGCCAACAGAATATTTGAAGGATTGTGGTTGTAATGTCATAAATTGTTAAAAAATTTAAGGAATATATGTATTTCTGGAAGTCACCACACCAGTTTCATTTTATTTAGAAATTAACAGATTTTGAGTCCAAATGAAATAACTCATAAAATCACATGTAGAAACTGCATGTTAATCCAAAGAAAAAAGGAAATGAAAACAAGTGAGATTGCTGTGTAAAACTGAGTATAAGAACCTTTTTTATAAATCAATCTACCTGTTCATTGCTTATATGCTGCAGTGACTTCAGCAGCTCGAGTTGTGAATAATAAGAGGAGGATGAGAGATGGACCATTTTCTGCTGCTAGTTATAGTCCACTGTGGTCCTCTTAGAAACACTCCGAGGCGAGAGGGTGCAAAAGGCACCAAAGAGACTACTTCCTTTCTTTTTTTAACATTGTTTATGTGTTGAACGCAGCTCTTCCCCCGCCACCTTACAGGCACCGTGTCTGTAAACTTCCTATTGACAGAGTTTACGCCTGAGGGGACATTTTGTACTTTAAAAAGGAACAGAAAAAAAAATCTTGTTTGTCATTTGGTGCGCTGATAGAGATAGCGTCATAACTTGTTTCCTGTGGTTTCTTCTGATGTCTCGGTGTGCTGCAATTTACGAGTCCCGTCTGCACTCCCCGAAGTCTCGTGCACGTAAACACACTCACACACACACACAGATGAGTGCTCTTCTACGCTCTGAGGCATCTCTTTTGCTCCAGTAAGCAGGCTGTGTCCATCAGTCCTAAAGGACAGATCATCCTGGATGATTTAGTGCATCACCTGGTGGACAATGTTAAGAAGAGCACAGCATGATGGGAAACTACATTTAACGTCTTAGCCTTGTTCCGTTTGATGTAATTATTTGAACATTATCTCTCACTGACACATACTCTGTTGTGGTTTACTGATATGGGACAGGGATTAGAAATAAATGGAATATTTGAACTCTTTTGAAACTTCAGAGGGTTTTGTTGGAAGTGTTGAAACTGCAGTGTTTAAGCACACCCCTTCCTAATAGGACATTTAGTGCTTTGAAGGACTAAAGTAGTTTCACTTTTGTTAACATATTGCTGGTTGTCTTCATTTTGTCTGACCGGTAGCGCAGATCATATTCCATCATTTTACGTGTTATTCAGCAGGGAAGGGTTTGGAGTCCACCACATCTGAACCAATTCTATGTAGCAGAGATGAAACCTCTGTCGTTTTCTTGAAATGCTACTAGGCAACATTTTTCCTGTGGCTGTGCAGCCTTCTATGCGCTTGAGGTCTGCGCTTTAATGGGCCTTATTGATCTAAAAAACATCAGGGGGTTGCGGTGATGTTATTAAGGCAGAGATAACTTCTTTGTAATTCCACTCAAACAATATATTAGCCTCTTATTGGTCTAAATAACTTTGGCTTTTAGACAGTAATGCACCAGTAAGTCAAAGCAGCTCTTCATGTCGGCAGGATCTTAATAAAGCATTTCCTCTGGACATACTGCTGCGGAGGGAGTGAAAAACGGCTGGTTAAAAGGCATGCTGGGAAGTGTCTGTGTCATCGCTGTAAATTATTATTATTATTTTTTTTGGATGCATTAATAAAGGTAGGAGAGGTTTGTGAACAGGAAGGGGTGGAGGTGGGACGAATTGGTTTCTACTTGCAGCTATTTCATGTGTGAAGGCACTTTAAGACAGCATTGGGTCCTCAAATATGTGCTGGTGCATGTTGTTAGTGGCACATTCCCGTAGCTGTGATAATGCAGTGTGTGTGTGTGTGTGTGTGTGTGTGTGTGTGTGTGTACTAAACATGTACAGATTATTTAGCAGATTTAGAGTAACAAAGTAAAGGTCAGTCAGTCAGTCAGTCATTTTCTACCGCCTCTTCCATAGTGGGACGCGGGGAAGCTGGTGCCTATTTCCAGCAGTCTATGGGCAGGAGGTTACAGGAGGGGTACAAAGTAAAGGTGTTTGATGAAATTAGAAAGACAGCGCCGTTAAATCTAACTAGTTATGATTTCAAAGTATCCATCAGGGTGGCTGGTGCGGCAGCTCACTCAGGTTAAAATGAATGAATGCGCTTAGTTCACCACCTAAAGGTTCTCAGCTCCAACATGAACTAGTTCCTGTTCTCTGAATAATTTAGTCTGGCATAAAGGATAAAAATGTCTATAGAGATCATGAACCTAGTTGCGATAGCGATTATGTCCTCGCACATTACTTACAACGAAGCCTTTAGCAGTTTATTTACACCTGTTTATTATCTTCTGTTCTCTCATCAGCTGTATTTTTATATGGCTGCAATCCAAAACCAGCTGCTGTTGTCCACATATTTTAATACTGTCGTCAGAAAGTAAAAATGATAAACATGGTCCTTTTAGATTATGTTTATGAATATGGCTACTTTTAAAAACTACAAGGTTGGTGTTTGGTTATTAAAATCCTGATTAAGTTTAAACATATCAGTTGACAGAATCACCAATCATGTAAATTAAAGATAAAACCTGAGCACTTAATTCAGCTACTTATATGTAGGATGGCCTAATTGAGAAGTTATGTATAACAGAATGCATTTAGCTGCTGCTTCATCCCTCTACTTGTCTCTTCTGCAGCTGCATAGCAACCTAGAGACTCCACCCAGGAAAAGAAAATGGCTTAAAAACTATTGACGGTTTGGGTGTGAACTTTCAGTTTACATTGTTCTGTTTAAAGGGAGGAATTCACAACTCTGAGACACCATGTATACCTTAGAGATATGCCACTGCCATGGACTTAATTCGAGCGCTACTCAAATGTCACAGTGATGAATAGGCTTCCTTAGCCTCATACCAAGCTATGCAGTTGCTCTGTCAGCACTGCTGAAGATTCATTCACCTTCTGAAAGCTTTAAATGGATCTATCTGGTGTCAGACTGTCCCACATCCTGATTATTTCTGCTAGGAGGACAAAAGAGGAGAGAAAAGAAATCTAAATTCAAACGACATTCTGGCATCACAGTGACAGTAACACACCGCCTACTGATGCAGCCACACGCTGTAAATGTGAGGGTAGACACCCTTTGTCCCAATACACTTGCACTATACTATGGGGTTGCATTCTCATCTTTTCACATTTAGGTTCACCTAAAATGTATTTCTGATGCACCAACATACTTCACTACAGAGGAGACAGTGTGACCCCAACTTAAGAAGAGAAAAAAAATTCACAGGTTCTCTAAATGTTGCTGTGCACGAGCAACACAAAATTCCCCTGTAAGAATACTGAATTACATCTAATTGTATCATCTAACTGTATGTAATCTCCAGTTAAAATACATAAATAAACAATATAAAGTCAAGTTCCCTCGTTTTGATTACAGGTGCCAATTCCATCTTTAAACTGTAAGCATATTTTCTTTCTATCTATCTCATAATAATTTAAAATTATTACCAAGAATGTTTTTCTTCGGCTTTTTTTTATATATAATTTAGAGCGTTATATTGCATTGCCCCTTTGCTTGCAACAGTAACGTTGCTTAAAGATTAAACATCATTCTCCAGAACACATATTTGTTTCTAAAATGTAAAATATCCAATTCTCAACTTTAAAGTTCATCAGACTTCCAAATAAAGCAGAGTAACCCTCGTCTTATGGAGAATATGAATGTTTCTGCATGAGTTCATTAATG
The DNA here is from genome assembly GCA_036173005.1 of Crenichthys baileyi. Taxonomy (NCBI): domain Eukaryota; kingdom Metazoa; phylum Chordata; class Actinopteri; order Cyprinodontiformes; family Goodeidae; genus Crenichthys; species Crenichthys baileyi. Next base: position 90,257 of record JAHHUM010002196.1, read on the forward strand.
TTTTTCTGCCTAACTAGGATCAGTGTTGGATCAAATAAAAGATGGCGCTCATGCTTGTCACATTTTTCTCATATTTGGGGTTCTTACAGTGTAGTGGATAGGAAACACTCCTTAGTGTTTCTGTTGTTGTTTGGATCTTGCACCTCTATTTGTAAATGTTCCTGTCTTTAACCCTGACATTTCTTGTTAGCTGAAGCATTGATAATCATATGGCAAAACCATTTAATTATAGAAAATAAAATTTATTGTGTGTTAATTACTGAAAAGAATGGATTCAGTGCAAATATGGAAAATAAGATTAAAATAATTGGACTTTTAGTTTTTTTGTGTTAATTATTTAAATGTAAATAATATATTGTGTTTCTGCTAACTCAAAACACATGCAATATTTCTGCCCTTTCAAGGACGGCAAAGATGATCTATTTATATGAAAAACCAAACTCATTCATCTAGCAGCGTGTTTTCAAGGGGTAGGGGCTAGGGCTTCATAATTTGCAGCTATTTAAAGCCTTGGTTTTAGTAATGAATTATTTTGTCACATCCTCTGTGATGAGATTCATCTTTAATAACTGTAACAATTATTTTATTAAAAAGAGAAGCCAACACGTTATGGCTATCTCGCCAAGGTCTCAAGCTGGAAGGAATTCTCATTAAGCGCGTTATATTACCCCGGTGCGCTTTCAGCTGGATGTCCCGCTGAAATTACATTAGGTGTCAACAATTTTTGAGTTGGAAGTAAGCAGCCGTATTTACAGAGGCTTGCTTTTTCATTTGCAGCCTGACACCGGGGGATGTATTAAAAAAGATACTAATGCTCAATCTGATTAAGTCACGTACAGAAAAACTCTTTAAAGTGTTGACTTTTAATATAAGGCGAGCGTTAGGCTGTCATCAACAAAGACGTAATCTTTCATCAGAACTTTTGATAGTTAAAGATTATTTTGGCTGATTTATTTAGCTGGCACACACCAAGAAGTGAAATCTCCTCTAATATGAGGATCAGGTTGTTTGTGTCATGATTGATTTATCAGCGTATTTCCATCTACATCCTGCGTTTCTTCTGATGGTTAGCGTGGTGTGCAACATTGTGTTTTGCTAATGGTTCCAGGCCCAGGGTTTCTGCTAATGACATGGTTGTAATTGTTTGTCAGTGTGATAATGTGTGATTTCCTATTTCCATGTGAAGTTGGACATTTGATGAAGGAGGGTTCTTGTCAGGAAGACAAAGTGCTGTCATTTGTCACCAGCTAAATGAGCTTCTCAGCAGACATCCTCTTGGTTTTAGTTGCCACTATCACACTCACAGATCCTTTTTTGGGCTATTGCCATGATTTCCACAATATTCGTTGCCTGGAATTGGAGGATGGAAATATTAATCCTCTTCTTGCTTTCTTGTGTGAAAACCAAATATAGACAGTGGGTTAGATTATGTATAAAACGGTCCCAACTTGAGTGTCTTGCAAAAGTATCCATACCCTTTGAACTTGTTTGCATTTTGTCATGTTTCAACCAACCTTCAGTGTGTTTTATTGGAATCTTTGTGTCTTATATGACAGACACAAAGTAGTGTATAAATGTGAAGTAGAAAGAAAAGAGATATATGGTTTTCAGGTTTTTTTCTTTGTATTCATCCCCCTTAACTGTGATACCGTAAATGAAATTCATTTCACCAACTGCCTTCAGGAGTCACCTAATTGTTCCTTTAGTTCTGTGGTAATTCATAGAGAGCCTTGCAAACAATCAAATTGAACACAAAGTACTTTTACAGAAATTAAAACAAGAAAAAAACAGGCAAACAGCCACCAACAAACAACAGCAAGGAAATTGCAGGAGCACAAGGAGAACAGGATGAGGAACACAGCAGATTAACAGGCAGAACACCGAGGACGGAAACAGGAAATACTGGCATGTAACAGGAGGATCCAGTGAGGAATAATACAAACCAGACAACCTAAATACTGAGGAAGTGTGGAGAAAGACAAATACTGCAAGTGAGAGTAATCAGGGAAGAAAGAGGAAAAGCTGAGGCCGAGTGAAGCAGGGAGCTGAGGGAGGGAGACTAATTAATTAGAACAGAGCTGAACGAAACACAAAGAAACCCATTGAAGTATCTAACAGAAGTCTAACAAAATCTACAAGGAACACTAGAATAAACTAGGAATGAAATAATATGGAAAACCTCCTAACAATAATGAGCACAGGGCAATGAACAAAAGAAGGCAAGGCCTAAGAAAGCATAAACAATGGGAATAAAGGAAACTCAAACACCTAGTAGCCATGACAACTAGAATATTAGACTAAGTCGTACTAGGTGCTAATATGCTTTGATCCAATGCATCCCAATTTAGCTCTGCGCGTTAGTTTGGGTCCTTGTCCTGCTTTAAGGTGAACCTTTGCCTTAGTTTCAAGTCTTTTGAAGCCTCTAACAAGTTATTATCCAGGATTAGCCAGTATTTAGCCAGTATTAACCATCCATCTGTCAGTCAACTAACCAGCTTCCCTGTGACTGCTGAAGAAAAGCATCCCCACAGCATGATGCTGCCATGTCCATGCTTTCCACCACACATTTTGCATGTGGGCCAATAAGTTAAATGGTGGCCTGATTTGAACAGAACACCATTTTCCATTGTGTGTGCCCCCCACATGGCTTGTGGCAAACAGGACTTTTTTTAAAACAATTTATTTCAACAATTCCTTTCTAATGGCAACTCTTCCGTAAAGGTCAGATTTGTGGAGTGTGTGACTAAAATCAACAGTTTTTACCACCTGAGCTGTGGATCCCTGCAGCTCCTCCAGAGGTACCATGGAAGTCTTGGCAGCACAAATTTTCTCCTCTGAATTATGCCATTGATGGATTGAACAGTGCTCTGTGGGATGCTACTTTAAAGGTCTTCACAGCTTTCTCCCTGACCGGTCTGCTTTGTTCCTCGGTCTTCATGATGCTGTTTGTTCACAAATGTTCGTGATAAGCCTCTGAGGCCTTCACAGCTGTGTCTTTTTGACATTAAATTACACTCAGAGATGGGTTCGATTTAATAAGGCGGTGACTTCAGAAGGCAACATGTTGCACTTAATTTTATTTAGGGGGCTGGATACAAGTGCAAGTCACATTTCAGATTTTTAGTTTAAAATACTGTTGAAAACAGTGTAGTTTTTTCTTTATACTTCACAAATAGGGGGCGCAGTTGGTAGCACTGTTGCCTTGCAGCAAGAAGGTCCTGGGTTCGATTCCCGGCTGGGGGTCTTTCTGCATAGAGTTTCCATGTTTTCCCCGTGCATGCGTGGGTTCTCACCGGGTACTCCGGCTTCCTCCCACAGTCCAAAGACATGCCTGTAAGGTTAATTGGTCACTCTAAATTAGGTGTATGAATGAGTGTGTGCATGGTTGTTTGTGTGTTGCCCTGCGATGGACTGGACTCTCACCCATAGACTGCTGGAGATAGGCACCAGCTCCCCCGCGACCCACTATGGAATAAGCAGTAGAAAATGACTGACTGACTTCACAAATATCAACTACTTTATGTCAATGTCGCAATGAAATCAACAGAGGTTTGTGGCTTTATCATTATACACTTGAACCAGTGGAACTGGGATTTGGATTTAATAAACAGAAAGATAAAAAAGTGTGTCCCTCAGTTCTGTTCTGTGCTGACATCTAGAAATCATGTAACTGTAGTTCCAGAAAGAAAGAAGTGAAATTACTGAGTTTGGTAATCTTTTATTAGTTGTGTTTGTTGGGAGGCCTCACTTCCTTAAACCCGACCTTCCTAAACAGAGAAACAGTTTCATCATCTATGGCAGAAAAATCTTGTTGACTCGTGCCACTGTGTGCATTTAAGTTCACTCCTGCAATTAGCATGTGTCTAGGTGATCAGATCACAAGTGGTCGACTCAGTATGTGACATTTGATTTTTTCACAACACTTTGGAGCACTGTCCTCACTCGTGTATACACTGTAAATAGTGATATCTGTTAATTGCAAAAACAAATTGTCATAGGTGAAGTTAAAGACAGTTAACACCCACAGCAAGACCTGCGATAAAACACACAGGCTTCAATGAGCTGGGTAAGGGGGCTTCTGCAGGTAGCTCTTCACTGCGCTCTGTAAACAAACTAGCATTCATACAGCTGAAACGCTGTGTAGCTATAAGTGTCATTTCTTCAAATGTTGTCTGGGAGGTGGGAGCTCCATGTGTTTAGCACTCCCCACCTGTGATCAGATCACAAAACATAAACGCTAATGTCTTTTCTGCATAGGGCCAGATACGCTGATTTCACATGTAGTCATACCCCTTAATCTTTTTTACATTTTTTTATGTTGCAGCCAAAACTTGTATTTTAGTGTATTTTGTTTTTTAGACCTTTATTTTCTTTTATCCATATAGACAAACAATACAGTACACAACACGACTGGTCCTATTACATAATAGCATTTTGCACACATACTCAGTGATAGTCCAGGTTGGAATGTATTATGTCCACAATGATTGTCCATTAGAGTCTGTTTTGCTTGTTGCTCCCAGTTTTTCAAGTGGCTTCTTCAATTTAGCTGTAAAAAAATTGAAGACTTCCCTCAATATAGTGTCTAATGAGAGTCATAATACCATATATCAATTATATCCACAGAGACAGAGAGAGGTTCAGTACCCACCCATCTCACCGCAATGGCCTTCCTTGCTAACATTAAAAGTGTCTGTATCACATGTTCATGTTGAATCAACGACAGAGGAATATATCCCAACAGATACATCAGAGGGGTTTCTGACACCTGTTGGCCAATAGCTGTACGGATGTTAGCACATTTTCATTTATTTTGGTGTATTTTATTAGGATTTGTGTGTGCTAGACCAGAGGTCAGCAACCTGTGGCTCTCTGGGTCCTCCAGACATTCATAACTTTGGCCAAGAATGACACTAATGATACAAGGACGTCTTTTTGTTTTGTCATTAGACTGTAAACTACTTGCTCTTTCTTCATTTTCTATCAAAATGGAATGTTTCATTCAACAAAATGGCTTTATTGTCTTTTTGTAAAAGTTTGCCAATTTGTCTTTTTTCTTAAACCTAAAGTTAAATATACATTTTTGATTCTTACTCACACAGTAGGCATTCATAAAACAAAAAACATAGGATCATGTAGGTTTTACAGCTCTAGACAAACTTTATTTATTAAGAATAAGGGCAAAAATGGCTTTTTGGATTGTAAAGGTTGCTGACCCCTGTCCTAGACAAACACAAAGATCTGCATTTGTGAAGTGAAAGTAAAACCTTGTTTTCAACATGTTTTACTAATAAAAATCTGAATAGTGTGGCGTGCATTTTTATTTAGTCCCCCTGGGTCAATACTTTGCAGAACCACCTGTGCAGTTACAGCTGCAAGTCTTGTGGTGTGTGTCTCCGCCAGCTTTGCACCTCCACAAGGTGAAATTCTTCAAAATTTTTTTTTTTATCAAGACAGCTTGATCTCAGTCAGAATCAGTTAAGAGCATCTGTGAGCATCCGATTTCAAATCCAGGCACAGATTTTCCACCACAATTAGACTTTATTGAATATTTGCCATAAAGTTTGAAAATCATCATAATTACATGCAACGTTGTTTTGCTCTACCACATAAAATCCCAAAGGAATACACTAACATCTGTGGCTGTAAGGTGCAAAAAAATGGGAACATTAAAGGTGTGTGAAAGACAGTATCAGTAATATTCTTTGTCAAGCAGTATTCTAATAAGTGCTGTTAAATCATATGCAATCGTATATGTTTTGGGAGTAATATTTGAGGGTTTGTAATCAGAGCGTTTGAAGGTCAGGACTGTGTCTTTGATTAAGACTCCTTTTGTTTCTGATTAGTCAGATTCTGAACGGCGGGATTATGGGCAGAATCCTCCTGGTTAACGATCTAATGAACCAAACAAGCCAAACACAGAAGAACAGGCCTCCCGGGGAAATTATTTATTGCCGCAATTGGCTCCACTGTGGGCTTTCAGCTCCACCTCCCTTCATGTCTTCCCTGGTTTTGTTCTGCCGTCTGTAGCACTCAGGTGTGGCGTGATCAGTTAAATGTAGCCTTTGCTTTCTGAGTATTACCTGGGTCCTTTAAGTCTGATGTTTGTTTTAGTTTCTTCAAGGACAAACCGTGTAGGAGAAGGTATATCCCATGTGCACTGCCTGAGCTCTCGCTAAGCAGCAGATCCCTTTTCAGCGCCAGCTGTTCTCTCAGATACACCAGGCCGTGCTGAAATTCTCTTAATATAATTCTCGGGCCTCAGGAGAATAGTGCAAAACAAGCGTGCCAACGAAGAGAACGTTGAATTTTTCATAAGTGGGCTTCGGGCTCGCTGAGTTAGTGGGCAGCGCTCTCATTCATGAGCAGATGTTCAGCGCAGTTACACTCTGCAGTTAATGTGAACTTACTGGCCTCTCTGCCATTGGCTGCAAGGACGTTGGCAGCAATATGACATCTGAGGATTACTCCTAGTAAAAGACGCAGGCCTGGAAAGCACAGCTCTGGCCTTTTTTAGCTACTTCCTAGCCCAGGAGCTGGATCCTGGATGGGGGGGGCACTGACAGCCCATCCGTCTTCAGGTCGACAGTGATGAAACACTTGCTACTGTTTGCTTTGGGAATAGTGGTGAAAATCTTGCAAAATAAGATAATTTACACAAGTTTTACATGCACTAATAACTGGCTAGAGAAGCACCACTCAGCAGGTGAAATATCCAAGCACCAAAAAGGCTCAAGCATCACTTACTAGAATGAAACAAACCCTCTGCAGAGGAATTATGGCATTACCCTTGAAACAGGAAATTCATAGAAACAAGGCACCTGTGAGTGGGTAACAGTTTGGCCCTGAGCTGAAACCAGCTGGTACTGTGGTCAGCCGCCCCAGCCTGGTGCTTCAGACATCTGCATGGCCAGACTGCCCAGCCATGGGTTGATGTGGCTATACAGATCTTTAATGGTTTCCTCCTAACTAAGTACAAGGCCATGTGATTTCAGAGCGTGCGTGACATCAGGATTAGCAGGCGGTATGCCAATCATCCTGAGTTTGTGTGAAAGTCATCACTGTGAAGTTGTGCATGTGGGACTTAAACTGAGCAAATGACAAGCTCTTGTTTCCTCTGCACATCTCATTTTCACTTTCTAATTGGTCGTTTTCAGGTTGGCTTTACGAGAGCAAAACTAATTAGTGTTTCTAAATTCAGCAGAAAAAAAAAGCCAGCTAGCATGATTGTTCTGGTTTCCTCTATGGTGTCAGGCGCTCAACAAGAAAATAAGACTAATGATTTTCCAAATTGCTCATGTATTTAAACCTTAGAGCTGAGTGGAACCCCTGTTCTCCTGGCATTTTGTTTGGCAGGATCAGGGAGCAGCGGTTGCCCTCTCGTCTGTGTACTCTCTTTGTAATTCGTGGGAAGTTTAGACTTGAGGGCTGGGGGAAAAAAAAACAATGCATTATGTTTTAGGTGGGGTTATTTCTGCTTTGATTTGGAACGTCCTGCTGACAGGAGCAGCCGGGCAAGTTTACAGTAGCTGTGACATTGCTGTTACCTTTATTCAAAGCGCTCCAGCTGCAGCGAGCCCTCAGGAAGCCCAGCACAGGCCCACATGGGCGGCCGGCGGCCCACGGAGAGGGGAGCGAGCCCTGTTTGAGTTGGCAGACGCTCCCCTCTCGGGGAACTTTTGCTGCCTCTGCAGAAAGGCCAGTGGCGTCGGCTGTGGCGGGGCGGCGGTGATTCAGGGGGCAGGATGGCCTTTTTCCACCTCTCCTCCCTTTCAGGAAACACATTTTGCCGTTTATTCCCTGTGTGTTTGCAAACGGAGGAAAGGAGTTAAGCCGAAGGGGGGCGCCGGGCACTGAATGACAAAGCTCAGCTGTGAAAGGCAGCAGATTAACATCAGATAATTGTAACAAGGCATTTCATTATAGTTATCAATTAGTTTCATAAAGTCTTTGCTCACGTTAACTGAGCTTTAGGTGAACTTCATACCAGCTGAGAACAGGCTGGGTTGAGGTTCCCATATCACTTTAGCAAAAATGTATAGTATTTACGAAAACACGATGAAATCACTTTCATATAAACCAGACGAGACCGTTATTAGAACTACAGCTAAAATCACATTGATAACTATTGATACACACTTTGAGTCTGTAAAGCTCTAACCTGTCACCAGCTGATATATGGAATCTAGTGGTAGTTTTCAAGTTAATTGGACACAAAAGTCCCTCTTTTTTGGTGTTTATAATTTATTACTGGGAGGCTAACAAGCTAGTGTTATGGAGTTATCTGCCCAGTTAGCCACCCTGTAGTCAGCTGCTGAACAGACATGCCTCTTATAGCCAGCCAGCTGGAAACAGGGTTACCTTAATAGGAGGGACTGGTGGCGCTCCTTAACACACCGTGACTGCTGGAACTAATGTCGTTGCTCTCTTCGAGCCAACAGACAAGAAGGGCGTAGAAACAAGTGGGGGAGGGTTATACTCTTTGCTCCATTCGTTCAAAGGGCTTTAAACCAGAGAAACTGTATGACGAAACATTTTTAGAGATTTAAACACCTTCACTTCTTTAAGCCCTTGGATACCTTGATGCTAATATAGATATATTGTGTTTTTATTTTCCCATCAGTGCTGTGGGATTTAGCGTTTAGAAGCTAGTAATTAAGAAATGCTTGATCCAAAGTTAGGGAGGAGCTGGGTTTAAAATCAATTAGAGCAGTTATCAAATTAAAGGGGACTCTTGTCCAGCTGTTGGAAGGTGTCATTGTTATTATTTTAACGTAGGGAATTCTTGTTTGAAATGCTAAACATGCATCTCCAGATATTTAAAGGAAGGCTCAGGGAGAGTAGAATAATTTGAAAGTGACCTGTTTAGTTTCTCTTCACTGCTTTCCTCATACTTAACTCAGTGTGCGACAGAAAATGACACCAGAGGAGATACGGTGGGTATTACTGAGTGAGCTGATTGTGGAAAAAAGTATGTGTTTTTGATTTTTTTTTTGCACTTTTGTGGTTTGAACTCATTTCTACCGTTTTTCTCGTTTTCTATTCCCCCACCCCTACCCCATATCCTGCCCTCCGCTCACTTTCTTCTCTCCACTTCTCCATCTACTGTCTCTGCTGATTGCTTCACCAGCGAGGAGACTCCAGTGGTGACATCCTTAGGAGCCTGAGATCAAAGTAAGTACCCAACACATGAACAGCGAGTGGAGATGCTGCTCCTGGGCCAGCATTTAGATAGATGGGCTCATCTCCCCCCCCCCCCCCCCCCCCCCCCCCCCCATCTTTTTAAAAAGTGGGCTTTATATGAAAATGATTGGGGTTTTAATGCCACGGGTTGATATGAAAGGTTTTGCATAGTAACCAACGGCACCTTTCCTGATGCAGCTGTTCACTGACATCAGCTTTGAATGCTGGATTCCTGTTGGCAGTGACACAGGCTGGTCGGTGGGAATACTGTCGGAGCCGGCGGTAAGAGGTTAACCATGAACCTGACGAGTACAGGAAAAACTGCAGCTAGTGTGCCTGTTCATGTCTGCATCCCCAGACTATCCTAGAAGTCATTACTCCTTGTGTGGTGTATAAACATGTCAAAAACAAACAATGACCCTGGGCAGCCTCTGCACAGCAAAACAATTTCAAAGCCGCAGTGTAGTGTAAACACAAAACATGGTTAACCTTCACGCAGGGAAGACTTCACCTTAAACCTGCTTTTTGTTTTATCGTCCCTGTCGACCTTGGTCAGGTTAAGCTTACATCTCTCTGGTTCTTTGCAGGTAGATGTAGCTGAGGTTCTGTGTTGACATTTAGGTTTTGTGCTGGCTTGTTTTGATCCGGGTTGTTGTTTACATGTAGTTTAAATACAGTGCCTTGCAAAAGTGTCCATACCATTTGACCTTTTTCATATTTTGCTTCTATGAACGGAGTTCCTGTGCAAAGACGTTGCCTTTAATCAATTTGCAGGTATGGATAAGTATGGAACAAGGAATGAAATGAGAATGGGACAGTGTTTAAATTTCCAGAGTTTGCTAAAAAACCAGAGTTCCTACAAAATATACGATTTTTTAATAGTGATTTGCTATATTGAATCCTAAATGTTTTTCAAACCTATAGTTCATTTTGGGTCTTTTTGACTTGCTGAGAGCTCAAATGTAACTGCAGTCTTTCACAGTAATAAGAAAGCTCTATTTTTTGGGTTGTGCCCCCTAGATCCAATTGAGAAGCTGTTCCCAGATGTTTTCCATCCATTCTTACAAAGTTTGAGCTATTTGGCAAAAAAGAATGGGCAACGTTTTGGCTTGTACTGTAGATCAGCAAAGGAATAAACTGCAAATCTGTGTTCACAGACTAAACTGAGAATGGATTTCCTCTGACACCTGTTTTTGTTTTAACATCAGGTACCCACTGGGCTCATAAGGGAGATGGTAAACTGGGTTGTTCATTTACTTTAAGTTCTTGTGATATTTTGAAAAGATAAGAGCTTCACTAAAACTGATTAACTTTACCTTCTGTTGTTGAAAAATATATATCCCACAAGTCACTGCTGACAGGGCTTTTCATGAAACAGAAATAAATATTTTTAAAGTCACCTGGAAAAATAAATAAATAAATAAACAACTCATGTATTGGTTTATTCTACTTCACAATTAAGCACTATCTGTGTTGGTCTATCACTTAAAATCTCAGTTAAATACGTTTTTGGCAAAAAGTGAAATGTTCAGAGTATGAAACAGTTTTGCAAGGATTAGTGTGAGAGTTTACAGACAAAAGCTTTTAATTAGCACTCAAATTATACATTTTCACCCATATAGTTTACACAGTTAAATGTCATATGTGATAAATCAAGCATGAAAACTTTCTCACATTCTGCTTTCACATCCAGTACTGAATAGTCGGTCTTCTTTCAGAGAGCAGTGTGTGCTAGCTCTTTCACACTGTGCCGAGGGTCACCGTACACCAATCTGAACCTGTATTTTTTAATAAAGCACAGCTGCTGAATGATCAAATAGAGTCTCTAATTAAGGCCCGGGTGTACACCAATGTAAAATTCCCTCTGGAATGCTAACAACCTGTGATATTTCCACAGGAATTTGCTGCGCAGGTTTCAGAGAAGGGGGGGTGGGGGGTGGTTGGGTTTCAGAGAGGAAGGAGGGGCAGCGTACATGTTGTTCACATCCATGTCAGATTGAGGCTAATGAAGGACAGACTGATCCTTGGATGCGAGCCCTAAGCAAATGATCCCTCTTTGAATAAATTAGAGCGCCACAGAAGCGTCGAGCTTCCCTGCTTTGCCCGAGCCTCGGCGTGTTGTCTTGTGCTCGGATGAGCCCAATCGTAATGGCATGCAAGGTGTACGATCATGTACCCAAACCCTTCAACACAACTTCAGTCTGCTTTACGTCACTTATTTGTGAGAAGCTACATGCTGCGATCATTTCCAGGTCGATATGTCTTCAGAAACAGTTTGATAGTAAATGGAAAGTATGAGTGTCGTGTCATTTGACAATGTAAATGAGCCCTCTAAAGTTTTTCCCCACCCTCTGAAGAGGGGTGGCATTTACATAACAGGCCAGGGTTCGATACTGATGCAAATGGTTCATGCAGACAAACCTGAGTTTTTCTCAAATTGTAGTTTTTTTTATGTTTTAGTTTTTGATCAAAACAGTATGATAATCAAAAATATTTAAATATCATTTTTGAATTCTGGTTAGGAATAAGCAAAACAAGAAACTGCCTCTGAACCTTTTCCAAGTAATTTACAGTTAGAGCAGCTCAGTGCATGGAAATGAATCCTAAACTTGTAATTACATGGCACTTTTGAATATTTATTGCGCGGACAAGGACACAGAGATGTAACCCCCTAACTTACTGCACCATTCTGCTAATAAATACCTTTCTGCTTCTTTAGTGGAGGGCTACTTTCACTGACTGAAACAGTGTCATTTGATTTTTGCTGATCTAGCATGTGTACTTCATAGATGGATGGATTGGATGTATCCAATTAGCCATGGTCATTGCTCATGTTTTAAAGCTGACTGAAGATATCCTGCTTAGAATATAGCCTTAATTTTTGTAGGGTATTTCTCATATTTCTCATAGCCCTTTAAAAGCCCATAAAGAGCACACTGTGGAGAATGTACAGGGGTTGGACAATGAAACTGAAACACCTGGTTTTAGACCAAAATCATTTATTAGTATGGTGTAGGGCCTCCTTTTGCGGCCAATACAGCGTCAATTCGTCTTGGGAATGACCGATACAAGTCCTGCACAGTGGTCAGAGGGATTTTAAGCCATTCTTCTTGCAGGATAGTGGCCAGGTCAATACATGTTTCACATTGTCCACAGCCCAAGACTTGCGCTCCTTGCACCACTGAAACCGACGTTTGGCATTGGCATGAGTGACCAAAGGTTTGGCTATAGCAGCCCGGCCGTGTATATTGACTCTATGGAGCTCCCGACGGACAGTTCTGATGGAAACAGGAGAGTTGAGGTGCACATTTAATTCTGCCGTGATTTGGGCAGCAATGGTTTTATGTTTTTTGGATACAATCCGGGTTAGCACCCGAACATCCCTTTCAGACAGCTTCCTCTTGCGTCCACAGTTAATCCTGTTGGATGTGGTTTGTCCTTCTTGGTGGTATGCTGACTTTACCCTGAATACCGTGGCTCTTGATACATCACAAAGACTTGCTGTCTTGGTCACAGATGTGCCAGCAAGACGTGCACCAACAACTTGTCCTCTTTTGAACTCTGGTATGTCACCCATAATGTTGTGTGCATTTCAATATTTTGAGCAAAACTGTGCTCTTACCCTGCTAATTGAACCTTCACACTCTGCTCTTACTGGTGCAATGTGCAATCAATGAAGACTGGCTACCAGGCTGGTCCAATCTAGCCATGAAACCTCCTGCTCTAAAATGACAGGTGTTTCAGTTTCATTGTCCAACCCCTGTACACTTGATGCAGATTTGATTTACAACTGTAGCAAATCAGACAAAAGAGAAAGTAACTGATTTTCAGTAGGTAATGTAAAGGGAAAGAGAATCTCTTATGGAATGATAGTGTTGTCTTTTTCTTTTCTTTTATCCACTTTAAGGGCTGGATGTGCTTTTTAAACTTTTTAAGGGTTTCAGTGTGTCTCAGTTGAAAACACACCAATCAATTTGCCAGGGATTGAAATTGCCTGATTTTACCTTGATTGGCTCTGATCGCTGATCAAAATGTTAGTTTTCTAACCTGAGTTTCTCTCTGTCTGCTCAACTGAAGTCTGTGTGATGGAAATGAAGTCATCTGTATCTTCCAAGTAGGGTCCGCTAAGCCCAGACTTCTGTGACTGCGCTGACTGGGCGCACTGACAGGGACAATAATACTGTCAGGCAAGGGGTGGCGCCAAACACACAGTAGATAAGATCATAGTAGGAAGAAGAAAAACAACAGCACGCTTGTTTTTAAGAAATATGAGGAGATGTTTGCTGTTTTGTCCATTTGTATATTTTATCTCCCAGAGACAATTGATTCAAAAACTACGTCAATATTTGGCGAGAAATTGCTTTATTCTTTCTTCTCAGATCTCCATTCTTTACCCTCCGCTTAATAGGTTCTGTATAAACCAGCGCATTATCACCTCCTGAGAGGGTATAGTATATCTGAGAGGAACGCTGTTAATCAGGGGAGCTGGAAATAGTATAGGAGCAGGTGCATTGGTATGTCAAGCATTTAATGGGGATAATGTTGTAATTTCTTCAGTTTTGGCTGAATTGAAAATTACTATCCCTATTAAAGAACCTGCAGCACATTGTTTTCTCTTTTATGTGTTACTGTCCTTAGAAAAAACTCAATTAGCAGGTTAGACCTCAAAGAAAAACTGAAATTGGTATTGGCCAGAAAAAGCCTGATCAGTACATCTCCAGTCTGGCAAATAATACATGTTTTTAACACTGAGCTCTGACACTGTATAGCCTTGCTTAGGAGAAGTGATGGCTCGTGGCAGTAACTGAACAGATTCACATCGTGCCCACCCCACCTCCCCCCAGGCCTCCTGACCTTCCTACCATGCCGGCCAGTTTGTAAGCTCGAGCCCTGTTAGTAAACATGAAAGCAGGAATGAGAAGCCCGTTTGCCCTGGTCTCGCTCGGCTCACAGACAGGCACAACACAACATGACAAGCAACAGATGTGTCACACAGGCTGAAATCAAATCAGCCGTCCAACATGGACTCGTGCACACTATCAGACATGTTTGCTGTGATGAGGCAGGGGAGGCAGCGAGCGCTGCTGGCAGATGAGACAAGGCAGCGCCTCTGCTGCTCCCAGCTTCCTGTCTGGAAAAGGACAGGCCTGTTTGTGGGCTGCTTTGACACTCCAGTCACTTTGTCATCTGGGTTGCTCACTGCAGCTCTGATCATATATACATATTGCATTCAAAGAGCGTCATATCAGCTGCATGACAGGTAGGCTCCCAATGAGACAACAGCCAGAGGGGATGTCCCTTTCAATACATGTGTGAGTACAAATGCACTGAGCGCTGAGACAAAATAACATCGTTTGACATCATTCTGAACGCTCTCATGTTGTCTCTTTTTCAGCTCGGATAGATTTTTGTAACAGTGTTCCTCTGCTGCAGACCAGGAAGGTTTTGAATGTTGGATTCCTTCTGGAAAGGGAGAAGCTGAAGTCCCGACAGCTCCCTTTCGATGTCCACTAACTGCTACCAAGAACAGCGAGCACATTAATGATATCCCCTGAAGCTTAATCTGCCTTTTGCTGCTGCCCCATAAACAAAGTGTGGCTTCACGTTGAGCCGCAGGTAGAGAAATGGGAATCCATCATAAGGACGAGTGAATGAATGAAGGTGCACCAGCAGCTGCTTGACTACTACAGGCTGTCACCTCACATCTGTTTACTCGTCCAACAGCCACATGAGTGTTTATACCCTCAGGTATAATTGAGCTACTTTGCCGAGGGCAGCTTTAACCCTCACCAAGTTATGTTTCAACTTTCCATTAAAGCGTAGGGGGGTTGACTGATAGTAATCATGCCCAGCAACACTGCTATGTAAATACAGCTTATCAGCTTTACCAATTTGGTTAAGTGACACAAAGGTGGGTGATTCACACATCCAACGCTACAGTTCTGACACGAGGCCACACATTGCCGTCATTTATTAAACACGGGTAACCTACATTCTTAAAAGTTTCTATGCAGGAAGAATGTCGCAAAAATGACTCTCCGTCGAAACAATAATGAGCAGAAAAAAATGCAAATAGGAAGTTTTCAGCCACCCAGGAGGGTAAACTTAACTGTCTGCATTCAACATGCATACTGTATGGAAATTGAAATGACAAAATCTAGATCTAAAATGCTCCATTTTAAATATTCAAATGTTAACACCAAACAGTATAGTGCATTATGGCTTTTAGTATTTGCATACAACTGTTTGCTGCTGTGAGCTGGGCATGATACAAGGAAGAGACAGGGAGATACACTGTGTAGGATGTGGAGCACGCAAACAAAGCCTTTGTCTTCTGGTCATAGGGAAATTGCACATGATAACTGTCCAGTTCAGTTTAAACACTTATGGATATTGGAACGCCTGTGCAATTAAAAACCACTCGTCTGAATCTGGAGTTATGCCCTTTGTTGTTTAACTGATGGTATATAAGAGCTTTGGTGTTGTCAGTGTGTTTTCTGTTCATAAACGACTTTTAAAAGCAAGCAACTGTTAATTATTAAAGCTAATTTGGTCACTATCAGAACAGACCAGATCATAAAATGACACAGATTAGTCAGGTATCTGTAGCTACAGTTATACAGTTAAAATGGCCTTTTGTCAGGAAGTATATGAAATGTATTTTAATGTTTCACCTGTGGCTGTCATGTTCAGACAGCACATTAAACATGTAAGCTGAAATGAGCTTTCTGCTGAAGCAGTAATAGTGACTTGTTTGTATAAGTGACATCCACACTTTGTTTCATTGCATTTAGCATTAGCAGCATGGAGATATAAGGTGCAAAATGATAGGTGTATTGTACAACTAATGCAATACATGATCCTTTAGTTTTTGTCTCCCAGTTTTACATTGCTGTCCAAAAGTATTAAAACCTCCTTGATTTTTTACATTTTGTCCAATTACAGCCTCAAACTTCAATATGGTGATTTCATGTGTCCACTGTTTGCAAAATAGCTTAACCTCAGCCAGATTGGATGAAAAGCTTCTCGGAACATCGATTTTTTTGCTTCAGATTCTCAGTTGGTTTTAGATCTGGACTTTGACTAGTCCATAGTAGCAGATGCATTCTACTGTAGGGCTGAATGAATCTGTAGAGTTGTTGTCCTGCTAGAAGGTGAAACCTCCGCTCCCAATTCTCAAGTCTTTTGTTGCCTTTTAACCTTGTAGCCTTAAGCCTTGTATTTGGCTCCCTCCATCCTCCCATAAACTTGGACTACTATCCTTACAGCATGATGCTGCCACCATTCTGTAACACTGGGGGAGGGTGTGTTCTTTTGAACAAACCTCTTTTGCTAGTTGTATATATGTTGAGATTAAATCTCACACAGGGGGACGCTTTGTACATTTGGTTTTATTTAAGAATGTCAGCGTAGAGGGAGGTACATACAAATGTACACACACTTCAGATTTTTACTTGCAAATAATTTTGAAAACCATCCATCGCTTTACTTACACTTCACAGGTATGCTATATTTAGCGTTGGGCTGTAACATAAACTCCAAAAACGCACATTGTAGTTTGTAGTTATTGCTAAATCAAATCTAAAAAAGTTTAGGGGGTATAAATTCTTTTACAAGGCAGTGTATTTTCTTCCTTTTTTGGTGGATCCCAGCAGGGTTTGCTGTAGCGGATAGGCGGAACATCTACTATACTTCACACTAGTAGTATTCTAACTTTAAATAATGGGCCGTTCCTGCCTTTTTGTCACCATCTCAACATTTGCATTACATACAGGCTGTGATTTTAAAGGTAAAGCAATGAACACCCTGACCCAGGGTCTCAGAGAGAAAGAGCAGGTCAGGAGGATGCTTTGGACCCAGCCTGGCCTGGCTAAACATAGTAAAGGACTGTCACTGCAGTTCGGTCCGATTGTGACATCCATAGCAACAAAAACAAACAGACTAATTAAGTAGTATCTACACCTTTTTAATTTCTTTATGTCTGTCCAGTAACATCTTTCTGTAATGAATCATTTAAATAATGAAGCAAGATTTTGGCATTTATGTTTAGTGATCAGTTTGAACTCGACATCATCGTTAAATATCTTAAAAATATCTGCCATTGAACATCTTGTATTTACCGCTTAGATAAACAAAAACCGGCAAAAAAAAAAGAATAAAGGTAAATAAAAGGACAAGATCATCAAAGTGTTGTTCAATGGATGGAAGGCTGCCCCAAAAACAGGAACTCATAAATGGACTACGTCCTTTTAGCACAGTGCCACTGTACACTTTAATTAAATAAAAGTCTAGTCTTTGCATGATTATTATATTGAGAAATCATACAGTGCACTGTATGCAGCCTAGCCATGGTTTTAAATGCAGTAAGTCTGAGATGTGTGGCAGGGAAAGTGGGTTGTGAGAGAGTGAGGCCTACTGCAAGGGCTTGATCAGCGAGCCAGAGTCTGGCTTCAATGTCAAATAAAGATTAGGGCTTTATTTCAGCATCTAATCCCTGCAAATCTCTTGTAAAGGAACTTGGGAAGTGTTCAGTTTTATAACTTGAATTGTCCCTGTTTAGATGCACAGTTCATTTTAGATCAGCAATAGACATCATTGCTGTAGAAGGGTTCTGACTGCTTTTTACTTTTTGTCGTTAATCTACCATTTTTAGCCACATTGGGATTTTAATAGCATGTTTCTAGTTTTATTTTCTCACATTAACTGATTAAATGTCTGAAGTATTTCCCCCTTAACTATGCAGAACATTCTATTTTTCTGAATTATTAATGCGCACATTGAATTATTGAAGGAAGATAATTTCTGATCAGATTAATATTAAATCCCTGTTAAACATTAATGGCTAATGTTAGAAATGATGATCTTAAGAAACCATTAATTTAATCATAAACAGACATAGTAGCAGTGGCATGGAGTAAAATACGCTAGGGCTGCTACAGCCTCTTTTAATGCAGTTTCCCTTGAGGTGGCTGAATATGAAATATTGCAGCAGTCTACTTTGTTCTGCTAATGTCATCGGCCACTCCTGCCCTTAGGCTGACGACCGTATCACGACGGGGGGAGGTTCGCCAGCATTTGTCTCCAGGTTCCATTTGTTACCTTGTCCATAGATAACCTGAACTGCGGCCAGGGGAAAATCTACAAAGATGTTCTGTGTTAATATTGAGTTGGTCCCTTTATCACCTCTGCTGATTGGCAGAGCTCCACTGGCAGCCACTCTCAAATGTTGCTTTTATGGCTAGCAGCTACACTCAGAATAACACTAGCATGGCCTTTCCTACTCTTTCCCTTCTTTTCTCAAAAACTACAATCAGCACAGTGCAAATTTCATCATGCGAGTTTAAACCAGTCCTTTGTCCATTTTGATTAGAAATCTTTAAAATCAAGATGCAGAAATCAGAATTATGTGGTGATTTTGTGAAGTTTTGACTTGCAAAAACCAATTTTGACTAAACTGTTGTCTCTGCATATTCCCTAGACCATGTTGATCCTGAACCTAATTTAGGTATTTCCAAAAGGCTGCCAACATTTTCAAATCAAGCATGTTACAGACGTCAGAATAAAACAAGAGTAATTTGCTGTACTCATCATTTGGTATTCAGCCTTCCGGTTTTTCCTGCTGAAAGTCTTGCTCTTTCTTGCAGCCTGAATGAACCGTAGACATGTCATAGAAAAATACAGTTTCTGTCATCTATGGTAGTTGTTGTTGACCCTTAGAAGAAGAAGATGGCAGGAGGAGAAAGGATAAAAATTATTTTAAGACAGAAAGCCAGCATGGAGCATGGAACTTGGATACAATCATCTAACAACAGAAACTGATGATCTAACAGGTCACTGACTAACTACTGGGCCAGCTGTGGCTCACTGGGAAAAGTAGTAATCAGAAAGTTGTAGGTTAGATTCCAGCTTCTTCATCTACAGCATGTCGATGTCCCATCAGGCAAGGAACCATACACCAAGTTGCCTACTGATTGGCGTAATGGTGTATGTATATTTGTGACCGTGGCTCTGGTGTAAAAGCACTTTGATTGGTTCAGTCTGTTTACCATTAACATTTATTAGAATGTTACACAGGTGAGTTAATGAATGGCTGAGAAACAGTTGAGGGAGAACAGAAAGGTAAAGCATTAAGGAAGGGATAATAACATAATGAAAAAATGCAAAACATATTCAACTGAAAATACCACACACAGAGACTAAAGTGACAAAACTTTCCTTTCTAAAAGAGATTGATGAGAAAGCTAACTTTGAGCCTTCTTTGCACAGTAAAAACTTCCACACCAAAGAGTGTTGTTGTCAGCTGACCTGATATGGTGAGTTGACTGATCAAAAAAGGTTGGTGTTTTTTTAGATTTCAGCCGGCCGAATCCTAAGACGAAAAAGTTTGGAAATGTCTCGTGGGGCTACAGGCTTTTTTTTCTTAATCAGTGCAATACTGGAACAATACTTCCTACGAAACAATCCATTGAAACTGCATGACCTTGTTTGGTCCAGTTTAAAAAATCTGTGTGAAAGCAAACCGAGCCAACTAAAGGTGTGGATTTTCTCACTTTTAGTGATCCCTGGACCGATCTCCTGGGCCAGACCAGCAGTGTGAATGCACCCCTGAAGTAAAGATTTTCTAAGGTGTACTAATATATCATTTTTCAGTGTTTGGTTTGTAATTACCGTCTTCTCAACTGTGTGTGTAAAATGTGGAAATCAGAGTAAAAAGAACCCTTTATTGTAGCGTAACATTAAGCACCTTGGAAATATGGTTACATTAATTATGTTTTTAATGCTAATGCCAGTAAAGAATATAATGACAAAGAGATGAAAGAGATCCTATTCAAGATCTGATAGCTAGGGAGAAGCAAATAATTTCAAATATTTGATATTTAAATTATTTTCCAATGAACAGAGACATGAGTGAAGCAGTTTCCCCTGGTAATCCTCCAGGGCTCCTTTGTTTCCTCCGTGCGTCTCCAGCTCATTAATGTTCCAAGCATGTGAGAGAACCAGACCACACTGTAACCCACTGCTGGATGACACCTCAGGCCGACGCAAATGCATATACAGTACACACACACACACACACACACACACACCAAAAAAAATCATATGCTGTTAAAAGTCCAGGAAGTGATGGCCGTTGAGCTGTCCTGATTAAAATGACAATAGCCTAATTAACTCGACCTCGGTGTCAGTGCACTAAACTGCTGATGGCCCGCCAGTTCGTGTTTCAAAACCCTTTGTCTCCTCATCGTCCAAAAATATGTTGTTTTTTTTTTCTAGAAAAATGCCTCAACCCCATTTGACAGGATTTGCTAATGGCAATTATTTCACATAAGCTAATTAAATCTTGGCAAAAAATAGAAAAAGTAGAAATCCTCCTTTACAGTCCTCCAGGGATTTGTCATTTGGACTATATTATCACAAGCTCCTCCAAGCAATGCTAGTCATTTAGATTATGTACACTTTTAAAGTGGTGTCTCAGTCTTCAGCCTGATCTCGTTTCAAACGTTTTTAGTGAAACCCTTTTCTCGCTCGTTGCCTCTGTTGGTCAGCAGGTCAAACACAGCAATAGAGATCCAGACCAGAACCAGCCTCCGAAGCTACCAAGTAGATTCTACTGGTGCCCCTATTAATCTTTTGCATTATTTGATCAACTCGAGTGAAGTGTAGAGAAAAGAAAAAAAATGACAACAACTTGAAAAAAAAGGAAAACTTTAATGACTGAGGAAGAAACTGCTTTTTGTTCTGTTATCTTTCTGTTGGTGATTAGGGTCTATAGGGAGATAATTACGCTTTAGTGAGGAGTTAATGAAACGAAAACTTCTCTTTTCTTGTGAAAGGGAAGGGCATATCTTTTGTACTGGTATCTACAGACATCTCCCACCCTTGACAAGGCGCACAGAGACTTGGTTTTGTTTTAAGGTTGTAGTCCACCCCAATCCACCCTCTGCTGCCTGTCAGTCTGCAGCTGATATGAGGGATCTGTGAATGAAGCCAGAGTCGATGAGGTCTGTCTCCGCTGCACTGTTGCATGTTTCTGTCGGTGAACGTTTGGCATGCTGTAAGACATCAAATGGGAACATCACAACAGGGTCATCAGGGATGTGAGCTGATTTGAATAAAAGGAGAGGGGAAAAAAATCCAGGCCAGAGGAAGAGGAGGAAATGTGACTTAATTCCAAGTGGTACACGTGTTACCGTGTTGTGAAAGCCACAAGCTTACGCTCTCCATCCGATGACCCTGCTTTGCTGAACATGAAAGGAATGTGCAGATCAGAATTTATTACACAACAACAGGGGAGCCATATGTATCATCTGACTGTAGTGAGTGGAGGTGTTGACCAAGGCATATTCTGAAGGGCCGGGCTAAAGCCACGCAGCACAAGTGGTGGCCAGAGAGCACATATTAAGCTGTCCTTGTGGAAGTTCCCATCTGGTGTGTGGAGGTGTGTGTGAGGGGCAGCGCTTACACACACACACACACACACACACACACACACACCCCAGACGTCTCCAGCACCTCCAACAGTACTCTCACATTTCATCATCTGTTCTCCAGCGCCAGGGCGCTCCGGCGCAAGTTGGCCGCTCTGGATCCATCTGTTGTTATTATTTTCCACTGATAATTGGCCTGAACAATGGAATGCCTGTGTCCCTCTTGCCTTTGAAACCAAACACCCTGTTTATTTTCCAGAGATCTCATTCCTGTTCTCCTTTCTCCCTCCCTGTCTCACCCTAGGACTGTTTTCCCCATCCTCTCCCCTCCTGTCAGCTAGTGTCACCTCACCCCTCCTACCCCTACCTCTCCCTTTCCCCTGATCCATCTGAGAGGGTTTCACATGAAAATTACATCTCTGACTGGACACCTCAGTATGTCACTCAGCATCCGATGCTTCCCTCTAGATTTTCTGGATGGACTCTGTTCCCATTCTCTCCCCTGTCTTTTATTTAAGAATCTGACAGGCAGCATTTTCCCCACCACTCTGTACAGCTCTGCATTCCTCACGAAAAAGAAAGACAGATGGATGAGGACAATAAAGGAGGAGTGGGAGTGGGAATGTAAGAGAGTCTTTAGAAAGAAGGTTGCTGGACAATAGATGTTGGTATAAATTAGTTTATCCTACTTCTTCTTTTTATGGTGTGTGGAGGATACGAATGTGGAAGAATAAGTAAAGTAATCACTAGATGTCCTTTTTTAAAGGGGGACGCAATGTAATGAAAACCCACACCAAAAAAACGACCTACATAAGTTAATTAAATGTAATATTTAAAGTTTTAATTAGCGTTTCAGGTGGTAATTAAGAAATTAAACTCCTTTTGTCAAACTGGGAATGACTTAGTCACTTTTTGGTTGCCTGTTCTGATGCAGGTTATATAAAATGGAGCATCTACCTTTAAAAATTCTCAATCCACACTTTTACACAGCACAGCACAGTGCAGAGCAAACAGACAATGAGCTGAATCAGCCACTACTGTTTGTTGTTTACTGTTAATGCAGTTCTAAATAATAAAAAAACTTGCAATTTGCAAATTACTTTCAAACACCGCTGTCTTTATGTAAAATAAGAAGAATAACAGCTTATATCCAATCTGTAACAACAGTTCTCATTTGTCAAAAATGCCTTGATTGATACACGATATCACTCCTTGAGAGCCTTTTTTATCATGGTTCTTACAAAGTAGTACTTTAGGCACAGTTAGAAATGTTGGGATTGCAGTGAATATCCAAAAGGGAGTAAACAAGAAAATCTCTCCAAAATATTCCAGCCTTAGTTTACTTGTATTCTTCTTCATTCGTCATTAGAGGCATTTTTGAGTATTAAAAAGACTTTTTTCTCTTCATCTTTTGTTTTTGTCTGTGGACACGTCAATGTTCTGCTGTTTTGCTTGCTCTTGTCTAACTAAAAGAGGCCAGTACAGGTAGGACTCTCAGCAGGCATGGGCTCTGTGCCAGTTTTTCTTATTTGCTAAGTGTTTGTGTTTATGCAACGGTGCCTCTTACTACATTTTTTATCTCGAGCAAGGCATCGGCTTTTGTTGTGCTTTGACCACATACCTCTAGTCTCTTAGCACAGCTAAAAGACCCCCCCCACCCCCCACCCCCACCCCCACTCTCTCAGTCTCTCTCTTTTTGCTCTCTCTCTCTCTCTCATACACATGTACATGTGAAACACACTCAACTATCACACACTACTCCAGCTACTCCATACCTGCCACTTATGACTGCCGCTCTCTCCTCTTCTTCAGGAGTGGATTTCAAACAGTAGGTACTTGTAAGGATTCTGAAACAGTCTAAAGTTTGTGAACAGGATGAAAGTCTGCTTATTGGTAAGTTTAAAGATTTTGGTATCTGTCCAACATGGCTTAATGTGAGTTTGTCTTCTGCACATAACTGAATTGTTGTTTTTTTTGTTCTGGGTGCAGAGAGCAGTGAGCTTACTACAACAACCAGCAGTTGTCCAGCAGATTGCTAAGTTTGCATGCATGCATTAGGATATAAGTTGTAAGGCTGTCTGCATGTGCATCAAAGAGTGTGGACAAGTTCAAGTGCAATATGTTCTCTTTTTTTACTGTGCTGCAGTGTTCAAGGTATGATTAAGACACAATCACATTTCCTCCTCGGCTCAACATCCCTCTGTTTTGCAAACATAGGTGTTTCTTTACTTATGGTAATAATATCATGGTGATCTAGCTCTTTAACGTGGATTTTTAGCCCCACTTGTTCACCACAGCTGTCATTTTGTTTTTCTCATGGCACAGTTGATAAAAAAGGGGTTTGAGAGACTTGCAAACACGCTGATAAATATTTTAGTAGTTCAAACGTATTTTGTCATAAAAACTCTGTAATTTCTAGTTTGATGTTTTCACATTAGTGGCGCTAAGCTATTGAAAATAACTGAATTAGAAGCTTTGTAATTAATCTAGAAAAAATTCTCATTTTATTAATGTTGTTATTAAATAGCAATTTTTGACACAGTAACAATAAGCCTTTCAGTTCAAATAGATTTTAGTTGAAAATTGCATCGATGAACAGACTAACGCATAAACTTAAAGAGTCACGTCAGACATAGGCCGACTTATTTTGGCTCTGAACTTGTACCGGGAATGTTGTAGCTAACGTAAACTGTGGATTTTGGAGACAGGTTTTACATTGAGCTGATCCCACAGGCTTGAAGTGCTGTGGTATGACAGCCTGTTCATCATTTACATGTCTGCCAACGAACCTTAGGCGCATTACTGCCACCTACTGGGTTGGAGTGTCTACATCACTGTTGCCAGTAGGCCACAAATGAGGATACCTAGAAAAGTGCAATTAAGTTTGTTTTTGAACGTGGTAAAACGTAAAACAAGTAATATTTGTCATTTTATGCATATTAAAAATATATAATGAAACAAAATAGTTTTTTTAAATAATTTGATAAAGCAATATCTTCCTTTAGATGTCAACAATATGTGGGAGGTTAGCAGTACCCGTCTCATCTCTTGATCTTGCAGCACCTCTCTGTGATTTCTTGGTCTGCACCAGCCTGCATCGAGAATCTGTGTTTCTACTGCTATAACTTCCTTAATACCAGCTGTTTCTGTTTACGCTTTTGAAAGCGTGGGCTCTAGCACAGAACATTTGGTTCTCTCTCAGTACCTTATCTAAGGCTGGCTTGAGGAAAGAACCAGTTTCTTCCAGAGCTGTGAGCAGGTTCATGAACACCAACCGCCAATTAGAATTGGCGTGGTCAAAACACCAGAGATAGTTTAGCTTTAAAACTTCTCAACTTAAGAGACCAATGACAAAACGGGAGTTTCAGCACCTGGGTTAGTGCTGAAATAACACAAGATCACTGTCTCCCAGCTTCATTGACCCACATATAACTTTCAGAGGTATATGTGGGTCAGTGGAGCTCTATCTACGGGTGAATTTGAAATCACAGTTTCCAACTTTGCTCATAAACATTTGGATGTCCTTTAATATTCTCATTTGGTCTTGATACATTCTACTTGAAACAATGTGCACAACTTCTGTTTGCAGCGGTGCTGGTAAATACAGATCAGAGATCAGAAATGCTGGGTGATGAGGACTCTAAAACACTGTTTAGAAAGTAAACTCAGGCATACTGACACTTCTGTTTACAAGATTAATGGGATAATGTGATTGTGACGACAGATATATTTATAGTAAATGCATACAGTGGGTCAAAATGGACAGTACTAATATTTTATTGTTGTTAATATAATTAAACAAGAAGTATATAATAATTATTGTTTAATGTTTGCTATTCCCTATTCCTTTGTGTTAAATTGAACTTGTATAATCTGGGATTGTTAGTCAGGGAGGTATTTCTCCCCACTGAACTGCCCTTTCTGTGACAGGAAAGTGTTCTCTGCCCACAGATCAAAACATAAGAACACCTGAGGAAGATTGTGTTTTTTTTCCCTTTGATTTGATTAAACCTTTTTGGCGTATTGATATTGTTTAAAGCCATAAAGAAACGTGAAATCTTCTGGGTTAGAAGGGAAATTCCTGTTTGTTAGTATTAGGACACCAAAACTGCCTTTGCTCAGCAAAACGTGAGGGCCCGCCTGTAGAGACTGGGGAATCCGACAGGCCTGACATTCACCAGAGTGCACTGTTGCCCTCTGAGCTCAGAAAAAACAAATATGAAAAAAAAAACATCCCTGTAAGAATAGAGGCGTGCTGGATGGGTTTAATTGGTAGGTTCTGAGCCTGTTTGCGTGTCAAAAAGAGCTGTTGTTTACAGTCTGTTTGGGTTTTACAGTATTACACCATTATGCTGCCAATCACATCAAAAGAAAAGGGAAAGAAAAAAGTGTGAGTTTTTGCTCCCACTTTTTTTAATGCAAGCTTTTAGTCTTTATGAGACTTAGTCATGTTTTTAATTTTAATCAGTCATTTGTTTAATAAAGATCCCAAACAGAGAATGAGGGAGAAGATAATCCACAGTCCAGATCATATCGTACAGTAAGCAACTGCTTTTATTGAGAAGTGAGTCATGCTTTAGATTTTCCTGTGTTTTCGAGCGCACACACTTACTTGGAAAATATCATGGACACACCCTAAAAACAAACAGCAATGACCCTGTATATTGATATCACCGACTTTACACAACCAGAACACTCCTGCACCCTCTTTTTTTTATTTACACAACGCTGCTAATAGAGATCCATCAGTCCCGAGGTGTGTTGAGCCAGGATCACAACTTTATTTTTGGTATATTCAAACACACTGTTGGGTGCTGGCATGATAAATACATGCTTCAGATATATTCAGTTGCTGATGCTAAGTGGTCCAAACAACCAGGATGGGCTGGAAAAGAACCCTGAGACGACTCTGGCAGCCTCCTATTGACAACCATTAAGCCAAGCATTAATTAATATGGTAATGATGTGTGAAGGTTTGTTAACGAGGCGCCACAGAAGTAGCCACAGATACAGTATTAGGCCTGCTTAGAGTAATTAATGGAATAACTTTACTTAGTGGTAAATATTCATGGGCCCTCATGGTTTTTGTCTGCTTGGTGTGAAGAGAGAGGCCGGCCTGTCCATTAGAGGAGCTGAAGAGCTGTCCACAGTGAATGCAGGCTTTTTGTTGGGATTGGGTACATTTCAGTGGAGGGGTATCAATTCATATTTTGAGCATGCAATCTTTTAACAAAGCCAAAGGCACTGATAACATACCTGGGACTAGAGTGCATATTGTGAAGCTGTGATCCCTTCAGCAAATGGGCAAGTCCACTTCACAGGTTTGTGGACAGAATACAATGAGTCTCTATTCATGCTCAGATGTACCCACAGCGCTTCATTACCATAGAAACTAAAAACCCCTTCTGATTGTACATTTCCTCTGAAAATAGGCAGCTTGGATGTGTTTAGTATGCCCCTGCCGCCTCAGTGACACTTATGGTATTTGCATAAGGAATAGAAACATGCTTTTTTACCTGATCTTCTTGAGGTATCACTCTAATGGCTGGGTATTTGTTGTTTTGTAAC
Source organism: Crenichthys baileyi (assembly GCA_036173005.1). NCBI lineage: Eukaryota > Metazoa > Chordata > Actinopteri > Cyprinodontiformes > Goodeidae > Crenichthys > Crenichthys baileyi. The sequence goes on from JAHHUM010002196.1 coordinate 117,436, forward strand.
TGCTACGAGATGTTTCTTTGTCAAAACTCACTTGATTTTTTATTTTCCACTCTGTTGAACACAGCAGAAATCCAACATTAGCTCCACCCTTACAAGAAAAGCTTGCAAAACGCTCCTTAGGTTCCTTTGTCTTCCGAAATTGTTGCATTTTGATTCATATTCTTAGCTTAGGCCTCTTACTGAGCATGCACATAACCCACCTAGGAGGGTAATTATCTCAACCAGGAGTTGTTCTATTCCCTAAAATCTCAATGCGGGAGTGTTTGATGGGCTTGGTTTTCCCAGCCGGGTGAAGCAGCGTGTGCTTGTTTATCCTCACCCTGCGATCTCTGCACCCCCACTGCTCTAAATGGCAATATTACCGCCTTGTGCTGTTTGAAATGGAGACAATTATCTGTTTAGGTATTACAAGATAGGTCTTATATTACAAGGAGAAAAGGCGTAGAGCTGCTATCAGGTTCTTGTTGTTGCCTTTTTCTCACCAATTCAACTCTTCCATCATTAAAATGATGGAACATTTATCTAAATGGATGTTATGCATTGGGTAAACTCATTTAGCTCCTGGGGCTCTTTCAGGTGATGGGAATTAATGATGTTTAGTAGTTTGAAGCTGAAAATATCTGTCATTTGTCACCACTCGCCATTAATTTACGATTCTATTGATGATATGTTAATTGAAATGTAATGAATCACAATAATAGGGTAGGTATGTAGGAATGGTCCATTTCTGCTGATTGTTCCACTCTCAGCATAGTTCACAGCGACCTACGTGTTGAGTCATGTTTTCAACAAGGGCATTTAACTCTTGATTAAAGGTACTGTCCACCATTGTATTTTTTGTTTCCTCTAACAATTGTGCATTAACAAAAAACACACAGAGTGGTACTGAAGAATGGATTTCCAATGAAGGATTCCAGAAAATACAAACTTAAAAAGTGAGAAAACAACTGCTAGTTCGGCTTAGCATGTTTTTGGGTCGATGACTTGGCAAGAGCTAGAAGAACCGATTTCGTAAACAAAATGGCAGATAAACGACTTCTGACACATTTCAACATAGATTCTGTAGCAACTTACATTTAAGCTGCAAGAAGGTCAACCTTATTTGAGACAGAGTTTGACCCCAGTGACCCCCAAGCCATGCTAAACACTGTCGTGGATGATCACCTTCAGAACATTAACAAGCAGTATTAATTTAGTTTATGTTGCTGTTTGAACGTATCAACCAGACCACGTGGTGTTTACAACAAGTTGGGTAGAAATTGCAGCTGAAGTCATTGTATGTGTATAAATTACTGTAAAACCCATTTAGGGGAATTATCTTGTGAACATTAAAGCGTCCTCCTGCGAGGGATTTAAGGAAAAAAAAATCAGCAGAGTTTGATCTAGGTTTAGAGACGGCGAAAAATGGCCGTTGCTCTGCTCATACTGGTACCAGTATAAGCAAACTACAAATGGACATACATGAAAGAACTCTGATCAGTAGCCTTCTGTGACGTCACCAGAGGCATGTGTGCTTGGAAGCATGTTTTTGAGACGGTAGGTTTTATCTCGATTAGGTAACAATTTACAACAAATTAGCAAAACCGATGAAAAAACTGACTGTGTTATGTTGTTCTATAGGTAACAATTGTATCTGAAATGAGTTTGATGGATTTTACAGAAACGTCGGGCTGTTAGCTTAATAGCTGAAACTGGACAGTTTGTGCTGTGGTGTTTTTTTTTAATCTATCCTCTCTGTTTTAGATAAACACTTGCACAAACGCTTGGCCACAATTTTGACTGCCCCAAAAG